>JAWZYV010011132.1:0-13398 GCA_038373885.1 Cheiracanthium punctorium
ATAAACCATAATGTAAAAGAAATCTTTGTCGTAGCCCTGTAGAAAAACTATAAGTCCTACACACAACAAAATCAATACAGGTCTTGCGACGGTGGTTTGTAACATATATACCAAATTTGAGCTCCATCGAATGCTCCACTTAGGAGCTATCTGTTCACACACACACACACACACACACACACACACACACACACACACACGCGCGCGCGCATACACCCTCCAAAAAAAGTATTCGAGCAAGAGAGAAATTTCCTGCGTTGGTTTCGTATATTAAAAATTATTAATCATAGAATATGAATTAGTCTATGTATAAATATGACTTTCCATATTTCTATCAAGTTGTGCGTTTTTCATGAACTCAATTATTATTCGCAAATCTGAAATAGGAAATTTTTCTCTTGCTTGAATACTTTTTTTGGAGGGTGTACATAAATCTCATAAAATTAGCACAAATGAATTCAGAAGACCTCAAAACGTGTCAATACACCAAAAATTTCGAAGTCGAATTTTTTCATGATTACAATACTTTCCTTACATGGTACATGTTCGGAAAGTAAAAATGAATATTTGTATATCTGTATGCGTGTGATTTTTAGACAAATCTACAGAAATCTACTGCCCGCAGAACTCTGAAATTTGAGCATATGAGCCCATAATTTCGGTAATGCTCACCTGAGGCTCAGAATTTTTAAAATTTAATTACTTTTTAACTATTTATTAAAAACCGTATTTAGGTGTTCTGCTTGGCGAGTTTCAATCACATTAAAATGATTTCCCACAAATTATGATTAATGCTTTTGTAATAAAGCAGAAATTCTATTTACTGAATCGACGGTATTTTAGAAACATGAAATGGCATAGGAATTACGTTCGTTTTAGGCAGAAATGAAATACCATAAGAAAGAAAAGTCCAAATGTGTTTCTTAAAGTTCATAAATTTTCAAATCCTACTAATAGTATAAATGTGTACGCTTGTGTTTATGGAAGTTAGTGACCGAATCACGCAAAAATGGCTAAACAGATTTGGATAAAATTTGGAATGAAGATAGCTTATACCCGGGATTAACATACAAGCAACATTTCATGCATGTAGCATAAATAACTCTTTTACAGAGACTCTCAAAAGAATTCTAAGACGTTACGCTCTATGGCATTTTGAAACTACTGAACCGATTCTAGAACATTTTTCACCAACTGAAAGTAACACTGTTATTGTTTGTATTATTGTTATTATTGTTTGTTAGTTTGTGGATTAAAGGCCGATTGACTGCACTAGGGTCCTAGGCCTATATGGGGAATGCCCTCTGTGGAAGACTTTCTAAGGGATCTTAGCCCGTATTAACGCGAGGTATCAGAGAAAGCCACCGAAAATTCCGAACGGCTAGGTCGATCGGCGCGACCGGGATTTGAACCTGGCGCCTCCCGTTTTCCAGTCAAAACCTCCGAAATACTCGTGAGGTCCTGAGTAATATAGGAAACCTTTTGTGCATATATCACAAATAGTTCTTTTACAGGGATACTCACGAGAATTGCATTACGCTCAATGTGTATCTCGGTTACTTCTGAACCGATTCCAAAACTTTTTTAACTGATAGAAAGCTACACTATTCCTAAGTATTATAGGCTAAAATTCATGCATATATCACAAATGGTTCTTTTACAGGAACACTCATAATAATTATAATACATTACTTTCTATAAGTATCTCTGTAACTACACAGAAATGATTCTAAAACTTTTTCACTAATGGAAAGCTGCCCTATTCCTGATTAACACAGGTTAAATTCATGCATATGGCATAAATATTTCTTTTACAAGAACACTCAAAACAATTCGCAAATGTTGTACCTGTCTCTGTTCGCCAAATGCGTAAAACAAAAAATCTAACTTTAGTAACTCTGCATACTCTTTTATTTTAAATGAAGAATACTACCATGGATTATACTTTATTTAAAATAAGTAAAAAAATAAATAATATTTAAACACAGTCACTTTTGCTTGTAGTGCAAACACATGTGTTATTCGCACATGCTACATTTTTATCTGGAACTAATTCTAAAGCCGACGTGGACGAAGTAGCGAGTATCAGCTAGTATAATATATATATATATCAACTGGAAAGTACTATAACACATTTGTAAAATATTAAAATAACTGAATTAAAAAAAAACTGAAATATTGTATACATACCTTTAACAACAAAACAACTTCGAAGCACAAATTTAAATCCATGTTGTTGATTAACGACTGTCATTAACCAACAAGATTTCACAACATAAGCAGTGTAAGTTTAATTACTACTTCTAGAGGTGAAATCAAATGAATCGTTATAAATCTTGCAAAATATTAACACGGCTCATGCTGATTTCTTTTTTATAAAATAAACTTTATTAGGAGAAAACAGTAGTGTCAAATTTTACCTTCTTGAAAGCTGTAAAACTAACAAAGAAGAGCAAATGAAACTTTATTCTTAAGCTGTCAAGCTGTCTAGTTGTTTAGAAATACGAAACCACATCTTTTAATAAGTACTGTACAATTATTGTATATTTATTACCATAGCTGCATAGTAAGTTGTTTGTTTACATACTTTGAAGATCGTTAGGCTTATGGACAATCGAACTAATCAAGGCATTGATAATTATCGTGATTCGATTTACTTTGACCCTATGCAACGAATAAAATTCACAGAAATACAGCAGAAGAGATAAATATTCGTGTTAGATTTCAGCTATCAATCACTTTATAAAAGTACTAGCTGCGTGCCCGTTCTTCGCACAGTAGGAAACGAAAATTTTCCTTACATGTGTAATTCGAAATTATTCGTGATGTGGAATTTAAAAAAAAAAAAAAGAGCACAATTATTTGACTCTTAATGTAAAGTTTGTGTCATGAGTACTAACCTGATCATTGCAGTATAATGACTCAAAAAACTACGTCAGTGTATTCACTATTAAAAAAGTGGAAAGCTTAATAGTTTGCAGAGAACTCCTGGCTTTCAAAATGTCTTATTTCTACATCATACTGTTTTTTAGGCTCAAGTTGTAGCATTAAATACCTAAGACACTACATGAAATGGAGCACCATTTATTTATTTCCGAAAATGTACCATATAAGGAAAGTATTGCAATCATGAAAAAAATTCGACTTCGAGATTTTGGTGTATTTACACGTTTTGAGGTCTTCTGAATTCATTTATGCTATTTTCAAGAGATGTTTTTAAAATAGCTGCGCACCGGCTCTTCATACGGGAAGAAAGGAATATTTTACTACTAAAATCATATCTGCATGTGACAAAACAGAATTTCATTTTTAAAAAAGTTCAAGTAATCCCCTCTGTTGAAATGACTGCGGGATATATTAACGCAAATTAGAATTACTTTTCGTTTAGTTGGTTGTAAGACAACCGTTGAAAACGGATAAACACTTTTAATTTCATGAAATATTTATTAACGTGGTACATTGCGATTTATTCATACTATCTTTACAAATCTAATAATACTACCTATTACGTACATTAATACTATCTATACTCGCTTCTCCCTCTTCAAGGCTCCCTTAAAAGAAACAGCTTAGATTATTTGGCCTCAATGGGATCTTTTGATTCTGTGGCGATTCTTTGCAATTTACGCATTAGCATAAATAATAATCATTTCACATAATGGTTGCCATTAAGGAAACTCTCCATATATATTTAATTTATACATAGTTTTATAAGATTGGCATATTTAGCGCCGTAAACCATTTCATCTTACTGTGGGGAGAAAATATCCAAGGGGTGCCATTTTAAATATCCAATAGAGATATCTTTTATATCCTCCATAGTCCTGTCTCCTGAAAAACATCAAACTGTGTAATCTCGAGGAGCTACTTATTCCCATTTTAATTGTGACAGGGCGTTAGAGTTGCAGAGTTTACAAATTTCACATATTTTTTTTAATTTATGACGTCACTGTTTGACTGCCGTAAAGGATACCCCGGTAGATTAATTTCGGAGTTACTTTCGATATTTCGCATAATTGTTTTCAAACGGTATCATTAAAACTTTGCATGACCTTTATGGAGGAACGTAATTCAACGTTAAAATAAAACTATACTCGCAACCTGCATGCGTATGTTAGGCAACGCCTGCGCTAAATTAAATGCCAAAAATAAAAATAATAAATAGAAAAATTTTAATATATCGCGCTTTGAAACGAACTTTGTAACTTTTAAAATTTTCAGCGCCGTGAAAACATTTCAATTTTTAAATAAGCACCGGATTAAAATACCACTTCTAATAATAATAATCGTGAATTTCTTAGTTTATTTCTACAGTAAATTTTAATCAAAATATCGTCTCCCTGTGTTGAAAATAGAGCTGGAATAAATGAGTTAAAATTATGGCGTAATTTTTAGGTATCTTAAAGCATTTGACGTCATAGATCCTCACTTGCGAATTGAAATTCTGATATCCCATTTAAAAACTCGATTGGTTGAAAAAACCCTTTTTTCTAATCCTTTCTGTGGCAACAGCCGAACATAAATTCTCGTGCCGTGATCGCAATGTAATGAATGGCGTAAGATCGCGTTGATGCTATTAAATTCTAAACATTAGGCTGCATTAAAATTCGTAAAAAATCATCTAATTTACATAATTTTTTCGTTTTTATTTTAAAAGAGGGAGAAAAGAATGTTTCACGATTTGTCAAAATATCTAAAAGTTATGACGGATAGAATTCAAGATGCGACAGTTTTAAAATTATTTTACGAAAAAAAATCGCGAAGCAGATGTTTAGTAAAAAAATTCCTAAAAATCGGTAAATCAGGTTAAGTATTCAGAACAAACTGTTTTTAAAAGAAAATTTCCTCCTCTATCCGATGATACAAATGCCGTTTTGCTGCGAGCGTAATTTCCGCCGTTATTACGAATTAGGTGAGAAAAAATGCCAAAAATCGCATAAAACATAAAATAAAAAAAAATCTAGGTCGAATTTTGAAAAAATCGCTTCGAGGTGCACAACTACATATTTACATCTTCCCGAATACCAAATTTGGTGTTTCTAGGTGTAGCCGTTTGTCCGTAACGCTGCAGACAGACACACACACACACACACACACACACACACACACACACACACACACACAGACACCTTCTTTTATAATAAGTAGAGATATCATCACATTATAACAAGCAATCGCAGGAACGGAGAGTAGAAATCTAATCTATCGCTTCCCGGCTACCTGAATATGTGTCTCTGCGAATGCTCAGCCAGAGTTGTGAAGCTAAATTTATCCAACACAACATTCAACCAGCGGATGGTCAACGATTGTTTACCTACGGTTGCCCAACACAACATTCAGCCATCGGATGGCCAACGGTTGTTTACCTACCTTAAGGCCTTAGGCCTGCCTTATTACACGGACAAAATTTAGAGCAATTTTGGTTGCAGTAACCAGTTGCTGCAATTCATTCCCGCACGTCAGTGAGCCCAGATGAGAACGCATTGTTGCCATAATAAACAAACTCTGCTGAGTTTACAAAGGCCAGAGATTCGAAAATTGGCCGTAGCTAGAGCATGTAATTATAAATAGCATATCGTTGGTTGTTTATACCTCGTGTCTATCTTCGGATAGGGTTGTTATTTATTTTTATTTTCTTCAATCAAATCAATTTCCATGTCGATATTCCATTTCACGGATATTTGCTCTCGCACACGCTCATCCCTTTGACTAGGAGCGGTATGGCTGACGCCGACTCTACCGTCATCTTGTGTTGTGACGTAGAAATAGGAAGCACAACGATTGGCTGGAATTCCAACAACCTGCAATGTTTTCGCCTTTGAACGAAAAAGTTGGAGTTGACTGTTCCCTAGGTAATCTAGGGAAATTTCCAGGAAAGAAGATTCTGCAACTGGTTGCAGCAACCAAATCGCACGAAAATTCCTTCGTGTAATAAGGCCTTAACACAAGATTTAGTCATCGGATGGCCGACGGTTGTTTATCTACGGTTGCCCTACGCAAAATTCAACCATCCGATGACCAACGGTTGTTACCTATCGTTGCCATTACAACCTTTAGCCAACAGAATACCGACATTTCCGTTTAGAGATCATACGTTTGCCCAACGTAACAACTTTGTGCGAACGGTAACCCAACGTATGTGTGCTAGCTGGGAAAAAAATTTATACCTTATATCCAAAATTTTCCCACTTTATATCCCTAATAATTTCAAAGAACGTATTAAATAAATCAATTTTTTTAAATCAAAACAACTTTCCCAAACATATACATTGCTGAATAAAACTACGCATCATTCTGTATTTTACAAGCAGAGAATCTTGTTTTAACGTGTCGCTATGTACTCTCAATCGTATTCGTATGGGCTCCCATAACAGGTTCAGCGAAATTAATTGAATGATTAACCGTCAAATGTTCAAAATCTTCCTCCTATAAGATTTCGTGATTATATCCTTTCTAACAATCTGACATGACAGTTGTGCCTGGCTACTGTTTCACTAATTCTATTAAAGTTTAATGAGTCCTATTATGTACTGCAACCAAAAAGAATCTTCCAGAATCTCGCTTTGCACCACCTAATACCCAGTGACCTTCTACGGGATGGCTTTTTAAAAATTTTCTTTTTTCAAATTTCGATTCATTTACTTCTACTATTTTACCCAATCTACCAATTTTATTAGAATTTAATTCAACATAATTAAAAACCTGCTCATTTACAAAATGACGCCAGTCTGCTAAAGTGGCTGAAGAAAACTCAAAATCATCTTCGATGTCGCACGATGCCGTTCCTTTAGTTAGTTGTCATGTCAAAAAAAAAAAAAAAAAAAAAAAAAAAAAAATTACAAAAATACAAAAAGAAAAACCTCTCATATTAAGCTTACTACAAGATAACCAAATCTTATTGAATTTTCCCCCCTGCACTTTTTACACCTCCAAACACTTCCATTGGAAAAAATTTCTGATTAATTAAACTACATTCAATGGAGCAATTACTACAAACTGTTCCTTAATAAACCAGTATCAAATAAAAGTCCTTTTAACAATTCATATTCTCTCGTTAATCTATATATATAAAAGAGGAAAGCCTGTCTATCCGTTTGTTCGCTATACGCGTCCAGACCGTTCGACGGATCTGTACCTAATTCGGCACACTGACTAAATAGGACAAGAGAAAGCTAATGTAAAAATGAAATTAATCGGATTAATAGTTTTTGAGTTATTTTATATTTTGTACAATTTTCAGCCACTTTTTCCCTATCGGAAGCGTAGCGTGAATGAAGGGGGGAAAACGCTCATTTATCTCAGGTTTTTCATTCTCAAGGTCATCGCGTTGCCATAGCAACTAGGTGTAAGCGACAGGCACGAAACGAAATGAACAGCGCGCGGAATACCTCCCGCGCCCAAGAATAACGATTAGTACGCATGCGCGTGTTGAGCGGAGAATAGATCTTTAGAGTCCCTGTACGGTTTGCTTTACTGCTAGGAGGCTTTCCGCCAGAGACAGGCGGCGATAGTTACGCTTCGGTCTAGCTCGAACCATGCGGGTGTAGGGGTAAGGGACACTGGCGGAATTTCTGATATCAGGCAGGATGTTACTTTTATAATAGATGGTGAACCTGAGGGTATATATTTTTGTATTTAAAATGTAGTTATTTTCTTTAGTTTTCCTTGCAAAAAACAAAATAAAACAAATCTTTAAGTTAAATTTCAAGTAATGATTGACTTTAGGGAGCTATAAAGTTATTGTAGTTGCTAATATTTGCTACTCTCCTCGTTATTAGATAATTAACAACAGAAATAAATAAACCCACTAAAGTGTAACATCTGTACGTTGGCAAGTCCCCTGTTCCTTTCTTTTTTTTCGTTGCAGCGGGAAGTCCCAGGTCCTTTTTTTATCATTGCAGCGGGAGGATTCACATCCCTTCCCTTTACAATCTCATACCGACGACTGGACTCTATTTATTTTTAGTAGTTGCGTAGGTATTAGCAATAAATGACTGAATAGAGACACCTAGAAGGGGAGAAGCCTAGCTATGCCCAATTTCCGGTAACCTCTGTACGCTATTATATGCCGTGTTCATTTTATTGTTGTTGTTGCAGCGGGAAGTTCCCTGTCCTTTTTTATCATTGCAGCGGGAGGATTCACATTCCAGCCTAGCCACGTCCCATTCCCGGTAACCTCTGTACGCTATCAGGTGCAGTGTTCAATTTTTTTTAGTTGCAACGGGAAGTCCAATGTTCTTTTTTTATCATTGCAGCGGGAGGATTTACATTCCTTACCTTTAGAATCTATATTTAAGGTCAATGCGCATTTCTCTTCCATTGCATGGGCAACGCCGGGCCACGCTGCTAGTTCATAGTTAAAATCTGTTAGTAACACCAGGCTTTCCAAGACTTTTTCTATTATTAGAAAATTCCCATTTTAAATTATGTTTCAAAATTCCCTTATATTTTTTAACGACACCACTAACATTTCCCCTTGTAGATGCCATAGGAAACCACGTTAACTCACTTAACGCCGACCTGCCCACGGGAAACAACCAATCAAGACAAAATTTTACACGAAACTAATTTCTTCCTCTCAAATCATCTAGAAATTTTCAGCAAACAGGGGCTCTGGTATCACCGTTCACTGATTGGTCGAGATACCGACGCGTAACGCGACCTGGTGGCAATGCAGAAAACTCAAACATCGGTTCGGGTTACCACATTCAGCATTTCATCACTGGCCTTGGCGTCAATTTTTGGCAAAAATTTTGGGTGGGCGATACTAAAGGCTAGCCATTAAATTCATTTAGGTTAGGGTTGATACAAATTAAACTTATACACAGTATTAGTACACTTATACTCTATACAATACACTTATACTCTATAAACAGTATTCTGCAGCTGATAGGGGTGAGCCGATTGCCAGATATACTTATGTATTGTACACGTGAAGCGCTCAAATATTTTTTAAATGTCTAGTTAAAAAGATATCCTCTAGATAGATGACGCTTTTTGCATAGTGAATTTAGCTCAAAAGCTATCCAGATTAATTAATAAATGCCCCGAAACTATTGAATAAATGTTCAAATTGTTTTTACATTTTGAATTAGGCACTTGAATTGTTAAATTTGGTGTTTTTTCATGCAAAGCGCTACCTAGTGATATTTTTAAACTAAGTAAAAAAAATTTCTTGAGTACCTTATGTATAGTCTATATTTCGAATTTAGTTTGAATCTGTTTACCCAGTTTAGGCGTAGATTTCTTTTTACAGAGGAAGTTTGATTGTAAGCCCTCTGCATGTAAAAATTACAACACGAACGAAAAAATTTAGCAAAATCTAAGATCCATTACGTTATCATTTAAGACATTTTTAAAGATATACAGGTTATAGATTAAAAATTAATACAGGTGTATGTATTAGAAGGGAGAATTCTATTTCAAAGTTCATGCTATGATTTAGAATTGAAGTATGTAAATCATTTAGGGCGCTTAACAACAGATCATTCGATGCGAAGGCAGCGCAAATGCCTTCCTCAGATCTCCACCTTCCTCATCTGACAAATCGAAAAAAAATATTTTATCAACGTCAAAGAATAATATAAGCATTACACTATCTCCATATAAAACGCGCTTTCGCTTCATACGCTCTTAGCCATCTCTTATTGGCTGAAAAAGAACCTGTTCCGGAGCAGCCTCTCCTATTGGCTGAAAAAGAACACGTTCTTTTATCACGACTCGAGGAGTTCCCGGAGCAGTGAGCGGGAACACCTAGTTCTTTTCCAGAGCTGGTGTTCTTTTTCGGAACGGAGAGCTGAGGCGTTCTTTCGGGGAACGGAGTAAAAGGCGTTCTCTTGTTGAACAGGTTAAAAGAACTGTTCTTCGGTGAAAGGTGTTCTTTCATTAAATCTGTTCCCTGTTCTTTTGCTTTAATTAAGTTCTGAGCTAGGGTCAAAGTTGTAGACTTGGAGTCAGAAGCAAGGCCGTACTTAGACGGGGGGGGGCAAGGGCGGATTAAAGGGGGGCGGAGGGGGCGACCGCCTCCCCGAGAAAAAGGAAATTAATGTAAAAGATCCTATTTTCCTTCCAAAAAATGGATGTATATGTCAATCCTCTAACTTACCGCCCCCCCCCCCGACAAAAATGCATTAATCCGCCACTGGGGGGTCCTATGAGTTCGGACGCCGCTCCCCCCGAACTTATTACATTATATGTACATTGTGTATTTATACAGGGACGTAGCCAGAAAATTTTTTCTGTGTGGGGATGGTGAGGGGCATGGGCGCCGGCAGCATAGGGCTAGGGGGGGGCAATGCCCCCTCCCCCTTGATTTTTGTATGCTGTGTTATCCTTTGCTTTTTTGCTCTTTCCAACATGGTAACTATACGTTGAAGTAGTCTTTGCCCCCCCAGGGAAATATTCTGCCGGCGCCCATGGTGAAGGGCAGTGAATGCAGTGTATGAAATGCAGTGATGTATAAATGAACGAAATGTTTGTGCAGTAATAAAAAAAAATAATCTTGCTAAATTAGACAGAAATTGGGTGTGGGGGATATATCCTGAAAATTTTATCCCGATATACGATGCTCCCCGACTCCGAAATTATTTTCTAGGTATGGCCCTGGTCGGAAGCCATTTAATCTGGATTTTCGGAGCCATGTAATTTTATATGCCAAAGTCGTATTCATTTTCTTAAATCATAGTCAAAGCAATCGACATATTTATACACGCGTATTATTTTTAATCTGGAGCCTGATACTTACAGCTTTTTAAACGAGTCTTTAATTTTTAAGCTGGAGCATGTACTTTTACCCTTTAAGGCGCAACCCTTTCCCAATGCTGAAAAAAGGGCGGCCGTTGCCATCGCTCGACTTAACTACTAGCAAGAGGGCGGACGATCGAAACGTTCATCGCGTGCCACAGATCTAGAGACCCTTTTTTTGACTACAGCTGCCATTTAAATATTTTTACAAAAAATTACTGTTAACATACTTGATTGAAGAAAGCCAGAATGTTGGTTGCAAAGTCTTTTTTAAGCATTTTACAATTGTTGTTGTTGTTGCTAATGCCCTCTGACAACCCGCGGGGCGGTGCCAGATCCCTCAAATAGGCAGGCGATGGACGGAAGGGGCTGCTTCCATTTTAATGAGCCCCAGTGGGAGGAACTCCGACTCAGCTTGGGGTCCCCTAATTTTGAACCAATTCCAGAGGAGGGACCCACCCCCTGAAATCGGCACCCCCAGAGGTATCGTTTAACAATTTGGAGGACATTGAAGCCACGACGGATTTTACGTGCACCAGCTCCCATTAGGGCACACGGTCCCACAGCAGTCGAGCCGAGAGGAAGTTGACCCTCCCAAGCACTGGCCAATCCGGATGCTGCTTCACTTTTCGTGCTCTTTTGGCAATGGAGTTTAGTGCCCAGACCACTGCGGGTTTTACAATTGTACTAAAGTATAGTACATGTTAAAAAGACGTATATTTTCATTTTTAAATTGAATAAAATAGTCATAATAAAGCTACCATAAATCAAAGAACCTGTTCTCAAAAGAACAGGAAAAAGAACTGTTCTTTAAAAAAGAACGGGAACGGTGAACAACTGTTCTTTGAAAATAACGGTTTTCCCCACCTCTAAGACGCAGAGGTTAAAGGGAGAATGAAAAAAAAATGTTGGTTTTCATTAAGTTAGTTATCATTAAATATTCATAAAAAGTGCACATACTTCCATGCTACTGTATTTTTCGATACAAAAACAGTGTTTAAAGTACATTTTTTGAGAAAAGAGAATGTGCCTCCTCCGTCCTCGATTTTTGTTTCTGTATGAATGAAAAATGAATATAATTTCTTAGGTTACGTAAAGCATATGTACATAGTTTTATACGACCAATAAAAAGTAATGGATAGTTGAAGTAGTACTAACTGTGTTTCAGAGTGTGATTAAAAAACAAGAGCGAGTTATGATTCAACATAAAATGACTTTTTTCCTTTTTCTTTTTAACGCTCTAAGTGACTAAGGCGTATAATTTCCGTTCACCGACTTCCGATTCTCACTGCAATGCACATACTTGCCTGTACTGTTTTCTAAAATACTCCATCACAAACTACATTTTCAATATTTAAAATAGATCTTCTCTTAATTACAGATAATTTAATCGAAATTCATTTTATTTCTTCGCTCTTAGTATGGTCTGAACTCAGTACAGTATGTGCAGCATTTTTCTAAGCAGGCTGATATACTTTTCTTGTTTTGGGGGGGGGGGGACTTGTGCTTTAAAGTGCTCACCCAGCTTGCTTGATGACATTAGGATTACGCTAAGATACCAGCTGTGTGAAAACGTCCGCAGGGATGCAAACATTTTTGGGATATTTCAACCCTTTAACACGCAGTGTTTCCGCTCTGGGAACACCCAACTCTGACGTTTGGACTGTTGCCAGTCACGAAGAATAGATTTGATTTCTATAAAAATAGTTGCGGTTGACAAAGCTCCACGAGAATTCTTTACTTTTTAGCACGTCATTTCCCGTAAAAAAAGGGTCACGGTTATTTTTAACAGCACTGACAGCTGCTGAAAAATGGAAGAATGCGAGAACAGCTGGATAGATGGCCCAGTGCTGAAAAAAGGGCATTCTACTCTTTATATCCGCAATTGTTTTTAGCTAAACCGTTTAGCCTCGGGCAAGTTATGCATATGCTGATCGCGAGCAAAACCATGGAGATTATTTTCAGTCGGAACAGACAAAAGGAAATAGCTTTCAAAGTGGAGTGAAGTGAAGATCTACCGCACTCTAAATAAAGGCTCCGATATAAACATTTGGGAAATAAATACAAAAATGGCGTGGTTATACGTGTTACTTAAAAAGATGTGGAATGAAATGGACGATTGAAAATTAATTAACGTTACGAATTTTCGGGACCACACGCTGTTCTGGGGGTTTTAAATACTTTAAAATTCGTGTTGTACGCCTCAAATACTTAAATTTTGCATTTTGTTGCATCAAAATCGGTCCACTAAAACCGGAGATATGGAGTTTTGGGTTTTCCCATTGGTTTACATAGCGTTTTCTAGAAATCTCGAGAAATAGGGGTCGTAGGCCTTCGCTCACCCCACTTTTGGGGACTTATCTTGGGCGCCCAATTGGGTGATATTGGGGCAAAAAGTCGCCAAGATGGATGGCATTTCGGTCATTGAGAGCGATTTTCCCAATGGGGCTTGTAAAGCTAGTTTTCCTGCACAAACATTACTAAAGTAGCCTAATATCGCTCCTTTACGTATTCAAAATTCGCGCTTTACGGGTATCTTTCGAGACACAGTGTCTTCCAAAAATTTCTGATATTTTCTGTGTCATCTATAAAAGAAAGTGAGCTGCCCCGGTCTAGTTTGTCTTGCTTGTGCCGAGAGAAGATGACCGTGAAAGC
>JAWZYV010011133.1:0-22061 GCA_038373885.1 Cheiracanthium punctorium
CTTGCCCCAAGTGCCCTTTGCGCGCTGCACGCTCACAGTGCTAACAAATGGGTAAATGGGGAGCAGGCTGTGCAAACACGCCCGGTACTAACCATAAAAAAACAAAAAGCAGCTAGGGACGGCAGGAGAGTGCCGCTTCGATGAGTAGACGAAGTCAGGAGGACTTCGGATGAGCTTCCGTAAAAGGTCCGGGTCGGGACTCGAACCTGGGACTGCAGCGTCGAAGCGCAGCGCGCTGACCACTATGCTGGCGGGGCGAGCTGCGGTGAAAACCGTCAGGGTTATTGCTCGTAAAGTGAGGCTGGCACGTCTACTATTCTGGCCCTGATAAGGGCCGTGCGTCCCCTCTCAATACGAGACAATACAGGAGCAATCCAATTAACACGGACGGCGAGTTGAGTGTTCCCGTCGGGAACGGTGAGGCGCGGACGATGGCGTCAGTCGGATGATTCCACGAAGTGTACTCCGGGTTACACACCGGCTGGATCTTTATTTTAGAATAAGAAAATCGTTCTAGAAGATCAAGGGGGCGGGGCGTAGGGACGCAACGTGATTGGCTGTTGAAAAGGGGGATTTAGAATCCGGGAGAATATATATAGAGACCCGAGTTTTCTGAATTTTCATTGGCCATTCTATTTTCCAAACTCAGACCCCACACTAAGAATAAATACAAACTCTACATGCACAACACACACATTCCCTGGACAGAGTCCTGCAGATACCTCGGAGTAACGTTAGACTCCAAACTCACATTTCGCGAACACATACTCAAAACTAGAAATAAATTTCGAGCTGCTAAAAATCAACTCTACCCCTTAATTGCTCGGAATAGCGTTTTATCTATCGATAACAAGTTGCTCATTTACAAATCATTTCTACGACCTCTTCTCACCTATGCTTGTGAAACATGGGCATTCGCATCTAAAACTAACATTAAATTACTATGCCAAGCGCAAAATAGTACCCTCAGACTAATTGCCAAACTCCCCTATTATGTTCGTAACAAATATTTGTACGAGGAAATTTCCGTACCGCGTCTCACACAATTTATTCAAAAACTCGCTACTAATTTTCAAAACAACATTGGCCTCGCCAATAATAGTGCTTTAAACACGCTACCAGATTATGACGTTCATGAAAATTTCACAAGCATTAGGCCGAAACAAATAACGCTCCTATGTAATCGTTTTGACTACTAGCTCTTTAACTCCGCATTTTAGTTAGGAAAAAAAAAAAAAAAAAAAAAAAAAAATATACACTGCTGATGTCTCACGACGGTAGATTAACTACGTTATGCTCTCCTCGCATTCCTCACCCCCCCGTTCTAATCCCCTTAGGGATTAGACGGGAACCCAAAGAGAGCCACGCTCCTTCTCCATCGGAGAAGAGAAAAAGAGAGGGGCTGCTTGCAGCCATCCATCACTGTCAGTTAGTTCATTCCCCTCCGAAAATGGAAATGGAACTTGAAATCTCTCCCCCTCTTTGAGGGTTTAAGTTAATTTTTTCTCTTTTATTTTACTTTATCTCACACACAACTCTAAACTCAAGCACCCCAGGTCTCTAGAATTAATTATTCCGTCTAGGAACATTTCTTTACAATACCCACACTGTTTAATTAAGCCCCCTTGGTTTTCTTTAGTTTAACTCACTTAAACTTAAATTTTTAACTCTCCCACTCCCTGTAATCGCCGTCACCTGTTATTAAATGGGAGATGTGGGACGCGATCCCAGGGGCTCCCCAGTCAACACGTTCTTATCCGCTGAATTTTCACATTCGTTAGCTGACTGCAAATGCTTTGCAATGAATAATTACGTGAAACGCAAAAAATTATGGCGGTGCCGTAGGTGTCCTGCACGTAGTAATTCCATATTACCTGCCACCTCGAAATATTGGAAAAATGTTCCTCCAATCGCTCTGTTATTGTATGTCGGAGCAAAATATATGGAAGCGGTGGCATTGAGTATTATTGATGGAGATACAGTCGTGAAAAACGGCGAATTAATGCCGAATGTTATTTCTGGGGAAGAATGATCAATTCTAACCTGGGAAAAAAAAGGCCCTTTTCAGGGCCATACAAATCCTTATGCAAGATAAAATTTGAATGGGACTTTACAAATAAACTGGAAAATGTGTTAAATGCGTAATTAAAAATTTAGCTTTCGGAAATGCGATGAATAAAAGCAAGACAGGAAATTAAAATTGTGGATGGGGCTTTTTTTATCAGTGAGGGATATACTTTGAGTATCAGTATATCTTTTATAAGTCAAAATATTTCAAAATTCGTGAATTAGAAGTGAGTTCTTGTGAAGGAAAAAAATCTTGACCATAAATTGAGAGTTTAAACATTTGCAATTTGAAATTTAAAAATTGAAAACCCCCTTGAAAAGGTATATTTTTTGCAAAGTTTCCGATACAATCATCATTTTTTATTGTCTCTCAAATATACCAAATTATTATAAACTCTCCTCGTATGATAAACTATGAGTGCTGCCATGAAATGAAAAATACCGTAACCCTTTTGGACTCAGTGCGTCGATATTCTAGTGGAATAATCGCGTTTTTTATGCTGCGGATGATTTAGGGAATTCAGGATCATTAGTCAATTTTCTGTGCCTATATTCCCATGATGATAACGATATTTGTTAAATAATAAAGGAGAACAAAAAAAAAAAAAAATGTTCACTCCGTTTATTAAAAAATGTGGCGAAAATTTCAAAGAACAAAAAAAGTGAGGTTACACAAGACGTCGTCACAAATTTAACTATCAGTCTAGGATTACACAAGAACAGAAAACCGTTCATAAATTCTTGCTTAGAAAAGGGCTGTGAGCGTCTAAACCTAAGATTTTAAACTGTAGGCACTGTAAATATACTTAAATTGTGTGACCTGAATTCGTTCCCTTCCCAACAAGAAATAAAATTTGATAACTTTTTAAATCATTGTTGAGTTTTTTTCAGCAGGAAAATATTTCCGAAGCGCAAACCACCTTGAGTTTAACTGGTTGGTTGTTGACAGTGCACTGGTTGGTTGTTGAATTGGCTATTAACAGTGTTACTTGAGAGCAGAAATTAAAGTGTTTTCACTCCATTCGAATATTGCACTGAAAGTCGTGATCGAGGTTTCGATACAGATACATAGCCAGCTCGCTACAAGAAACTTGTAGAAAAAGAAACAGAAATTCCTAATATTCAAATCTTTATTTTAGAATCAGAAAATCGTTCTAGAAGATCAAGGGGGCGGGGCGTCGGGACGCAACGTGATTGGCTGTTGAAAAGCGGGAATTTGAATACGGGAGAATATATATAGAGACCCGAGTTTTCTGAATTTTCACATCCAGCCGGAGTGTCACCCGGAGTTTACTTCGCAGACAAGGTCTCCACTGACGCCTCGTCACCAGCGATATATGTTCCTCACGGGAACATACCTCACTAACGGTTCAGCAATTCCAGCGAATTGTTTCTGCTAATTGTTTCGTCTTGCGAGGGGACGCACGGCCCTTATCAGGGCCAAAATAGTAGTTGTGCCAGCCTTGCCTGACGAACAATTACCCCGGAGGAAGACCGACGACCCGGCCCCGTCAGCCCAGTTGGCAGCGCGCTGAGCTCCGAACGAAGACGTCCCCGGTTCGAGTCCCGACCCGGACCGATTTTCTCTGGTGCATCCGAAGTCCTCCTGACTTCGAGCTTTGTTTATGTGGCACTCTCCTGCCACCCCCAGCTGCTTTTTATTTTTTTTTTAGATAGGCCGGGCGTGTAGCACAGCCTGCGCTCCACTTACCCCTTTGAAGCTGTGTGAACGTACAGAGCTCAAAGGGCACCTGGAGTTAGCTATAGGCGAAGAGCCAGCGTCTCGGACCCCCCCCCCTTTATTCTGTTACACCACTTCTTTTCTTTTTCTGCCTATCCACCACCTTTCACGACCAGACTGACCACGCAACACCATGTTAGCGTCCACACATATTAACAACACCACTTGCGGACAACACCAAAGTCGTACCAGTGATGATGACAACAAAGTCCCTATGGACTTCTACTCTATCTTCCAATCCAAATGGGAAGCAACCACATGTCCAGATTATGATTTTTATCTACTATACTTCGCTTTCTTTGATTCGAGGGATCGAACGGTCCGCCTCGCCTATGAAAACGAACTGTGTGACTTGGTCAAGCGACCTGACATAGACACGCTGACCAAATGCCAGGGGCTGTCCCTTTTTAGGATCTTAAACCCCGACGCTATTGCCAAACTCGAAGAGCGACGAGGAATTAAGTTCACGTCCTCTACACAAGTTACCACCATCTCTACCCAGAAACGTAAAGAACCATTTTCTGATTCGGACCCTGAAGACAACGATGAAGATGCATCTAAGCACCAATGCCTTAATTACCCCAGGGTACCCTCACATGAACCGGATATCAATGTAGGCCCCTCCACTACACTAGGACAAGAAACCATGGGGAACATGGACACATCTGTCCCGCTGGCCCCAACTGCTAAAACCTATGCCGCCGCGGCAAGCCAAATGGGTAACGCTCAAGGGTCCAATACCACTGCAGGTCCCGCTATACATGAAGAGCAAGAAACCATGGAGGGTATGAAAATTAATGTTCCGCAGCTCCCAGGCTCCCAAACGAAGGATAATACAAGTAGGCCAGCAACCTACAAGAACTCCAAACACACAATATATGCCGAATTAAAGAACAATTACGCTAAAGACCTTGAGGCCCTCTCTGAAATTGTTGGGGAGGAATTTACCTCAACGCTGACAGGAGATAAGCACAAATTAGTTATTCCCGATGAAGTCACATTTAGGCAGGTACAGAAGTATCTCAATGACAATAACATCGGGTTCCAGACAATGGACCCCAAGGCCGCACGGCCAAAAAAATATGTCATTAAAGGCATACCCGCGTCCACGCCCACACAGGAAATAGACGAATTTCTCAGATCCAAAGGACTTGATCCACTCCACATAAACTTCCTCTACTCCAAAAAGCTACAGAAGCACTGGGCTATAGCCCTCGTTGCACTGCGCCCAAATGAAAATATCGAAGAAATGCACAGAATTACTAAATTTGGTAGACTCAACGTCACCACCGAGTCTTACCGTGACAAAAAGAAGGCTAAGCAATGTCATAATTGCTTGGCCTATGGCCACCACTCGGCCACATGCACTCTGACACCAAAGTGTCTTAAGTGCGCCGGCCTCCATACATTTACATCATGTCCTGTCAAGGACAAGAAGCAGACGGCCAAATGCGTTAATTGTTCAGGTGCCCACGCGGCTACGTACAGGGGCTGCCCCCGCAATCCTGCTAACAGGAACAAGGGTCCGAAACCTTCTAAGCCAATCCAGGCCACCAGAATTGCCACTCAAGTATCCAACAAATTTGCATCCCTCATGCCTTCCCACCCTGAGGAACCCAACGAGTCTGATATCAGTGACTCCCCCAATCAGGAGCCCACCAACGGCTCATCACAAGAAGGGCAACCCGGAGCCAACGAATCCACTGGGAAACCTGAAGACAAGTCCCAGGAATCCAGGCCCAATCAGAGGAATAGAAAAAAGAAGGCCGCGAAAATCAATGCGTCCAGAACACTCCCAATCGGCATGTCGATCCCCCAAGGGGAAGCCAAAAAATCGAATAATAATTCCAAAACTAACACGAGCGCCGCTCAGCAAGTGGAAAATCAAGAGTCCGTATCCCCTGTCCTAGACCTGTTTTCTGCTATGAACGAGCGCACGAGACTAACAGACATCAATAACCTAATCCAATTCTTCCGTGAAGTATCTCAAAAACTTAAGCAGCACAAGAAGCCGGTCGACCAGGTCTATCAACTGCTGCAGATTTATAACCGCTACTTCAACACCAACCATGGCCCAGAGGGACAAGCTTAAAATCTTTTCGTGGAACGCCAACAGCCTCCATGGGAAATTTCCCGAATTCCGGGACTTTCTTTCCCATGGAGACTTTGACGTTGCCCTCATACAGGAAACCATGTTTCAGCCAAACAAAAATTACAATGTCCCCAACTACATTATGTATCGCAAAGATAGAGAGACCACGACCCACCGCGTAGCGGGTGGCGTCGCGCTCTACATAAAAAACACCATCAGACACAGAGCTATCACTGATATTCATCTTACAATCCTAGAAGCGGTCTCCGTCGTCATCGAAGCAGAATCTTTTGACCTAATGGTCACTTCGGCGTACGTGAGGCACCTCCCCAACTTTCCCACCAACGACATACGGAAGCTATTCGCTTACCACCCCAAATGCCTCATAATGGGTGACTTTAACGCTGCACACTACGCTTGGAACTGCAGAAGGAACAATCACTTTGGAAGCCAGCTCCTCAAGCTACTTATCCAAGATCACATCAGAATGGCCTTCCCGCCCACCCCTACGCACTACGTGAACGACGATAGATCTAAACACTCAACCCTGGACTACGCTTTGCACAACCTGGCATGCACCCCGGATGTATGTACTATGGACAGATTCACTTCCGATCATATGCCAATCCACACTGAAGTTCCTCTCAAACTGAACCTTCTACCAACCAAACCAAGGCTGAAGACGGACTGGCACGAGTATGTTGGATACCTCCTGGACGCGGATCAATCCTTACCTACCTGCCGCAACCCCTCCGACATCGATAATGAGGCCCTCAAGCTTAGCGAACTAATCAAAAACGCACATATTAGATCCTCCAAGCCTGTCCGCGGACAAACCATCTCCTTACCTCACGACATCCGGTCCCTCATTGGGAAACGAAACCGTGCAAGAAGGTTGTACCAAAACACACGTTGTGAGTCGGACAAGCTACATTACAACAATCTCAACGCTCAAGTTAGAAGAGAAATACGCCAGCACCAAACATCACAATGGGCCGCATATATGGAGTCCCTGGGTCCGGAGGACAACTCTGTATGGCGTGCCATTAAGAGGCTGAAAAATAAGGCAATATCCATCCCACCCATCAAGCATGGGGATAATTACCTCATTAACGAAGTTGACAAACTCAATGCAATCGCAGAAAGATACGAGCAACAGTTCCAAAACACGGAACCTACCCAGCTCAATATCGAGCCAACGGTACAGGAGTTCCTTGACCGCCAAACCGATACACGCATCACTCCTACGTTACCTTCCGAGGTGAACGAGATAATAGAGAAGCTACCTACCAACAAATGCCCTGGTCGGGATCAAATAAGCAACTCCATGCTAAAGCATCTACCGGCGACTACCATCTTCAAAATCACGGCCATAACTAATGCAATACTTGAGCAGCAGCACTTTCCACTCTGCTGGAAAGATGCCATGATCTGCCCGATTCCAAAGCCACATCAAAACCTCTCGCTGCCTGAATCGTACCGACCAATCAGCCTTCTTAGTAGTATCGGCAAGGTGGTCGAACGCATAATTCAGCGAAGACTCCAAGCAGCCCTTGATGACTCCAACGCCATTGCTCCCGAGCAGTTCGGGTTTAGGAGAAAGCACAGTACCACACAGCAGCTCTACCGCGTCGTCGACCAACTCGCTGAGGGCATGCAGCAAAAACAACATACTGCCATCATCATGTTGGACGTCTCAAAAGCGTTCGACAAAGTGTGGCACACTGGGCTTCTCTACAAGATGATCAACATTGGCATCCCTGAGCCCTTCATTAGACTCACGAAAAGCTACCTTGAGGAGCGTAGCTATACAGTCAGACTGGGCAGCACCCACTCTAACAGACACGCCATTCGAAGCGGGGTACCTCAAGGTTCCATCCTAGGTCCCACGCTCTTTAACATCTTTGTCAACGACATTCCCAAACATGACGCTACCAGCATTGCCCTATACGCTGATGATACGGCAATCGTCGCCAAACACCAAAACCAAAGGTTCCTTAAAAACGCACTACAAGCGCACATTGACGCCATTGACATGTGGATGCGCAATTGGAAGATAAAACTGAACGCCAACAAATGCACTGCCATGTCAATGGGCAGAAAGGCTCCACCAAGCAGAGTTACTATCGGCACCACGCCAATCGAATGGGTACCCACGGCAACATACCTGGGGCTCACGCTAGACAGAAATCTCTCCTGGAAGCACCACGCCAACAGGACGAGAACCAAAATGATGAACGCCTTCGGGGCCATTAGCAAGATCTTCTTCAATAGGAAGCTAAGACTAAGTGTCAAAAGTCTCCTATACAAAGCATTAATCCGCCCAATTGCCCTCTACGCGGCCCCTGCATGGGCTTACGCAGCCCCCACCCACATCAAGAACCTCAACTCACGAGAAATGAGAATTCTAAGGACCATACGAAATGGACCCACCCACATTTGCAACAAAGCAATCAGAAAAGATCTGAGGATCAAGCCTCTACTGTCTCAAGCCAAAAAAATGACGAGACGTTTCCACGAACAGCTTAGCCGTCTCCCTAACGAGATTGTATACGAACTACCGGACTTCGATCCCTCGAATCCTACCTTTAGAAAGCGTCCCAAAGCCATACTTTGCCTCCCCACGGACTGATCTCAGTCGAGCAACCCGGAGGAAGATCAGCGCTTGACGTTGAGGGGAATCCGGGTCGACCATCGAGATCTGTCCTCGTTGCACACACTGACATGCACTGAATTCCAAGGGGTCTTCGTGCCCCATACTGTAGCACACCGCTGCATCTCCCTACCTTACATCTCATCAATGTGCGGACAATGCACATTGCGCCCTACTGGAGGTTAGACATTTTAGTTCAGGTACTCCTATAATTGAATTTTCAGTCAGTCAGTGAATTTTCACATTCGTTAGCTGACTGCAAATGCTTTGCAATGAATAATTACGTGAAACGCAAAAAATTATGGCGGTGCCGTAGGTGTCCTGCACGTAGTAATTCCATATTACCTGCCACCTCGAAATATTGGAAAAATGTTCCTCCAATCGCTCTGTTATTGTATGTCGGAGCAAAATATATGGAAGCGGTGGCATTGAGTATTATTGATGGAGATACAGTCGTGAAAAACGGCGAATTAATGCCGAATGTTATTTCTGGGGAAGAATGATCAATTCTAACCTGGGAAAAAAAAGGCCCTTTTCAGGGCCATACAAATCCTTATGCAAGATAAATTTTGAATGGGAGTTTACAAATAAACTGGAAAATGTGTTAAATGCGTAATTAAAAATTTAGCTTTCGGAAATGCGATGAATAAAAGCAAGACAGGAAATTAAAATTGTGGATGGGGCTTTTTTTATCAGTGAGGGATATACTTTGAGTATCAGTATATCTTTTATAAGTCAAAATATTTCAAAATTCGTGAATTAGAAGTGAGTTCTTGTGAAGGAAAAAAATCTTGACCATAAATTGAGAGTTTAAACATTTGCAATGTGAAATAGAAAAACTGAAAACCCCCTTGAAAAGGTATATTTTTTGCAAAGTTTCCGATACAATCATCATATTTTATTGTCTCTGAAATATACCAAATTATTATAAACTCTCCTCGTATGATAAACTATGAGTGCTGCCATGAAATGAAAAATACCGTAACCCTTTTGGACTCAGTGCGTCGATATTCTAGTGGAATAATCGCGTTTTTTATGCTGCGGATGATTTAGGGAATTCAGGATCATTAGTCAATTTTCCTTGCGTATATTCCCATGATGATAACGATATTTGTTAAATAATAAAGGAGAACAAAAAAAAATGTTCACTCCTATTATTAAAAAATGTGGCGAAAATTTCAAAGAACAAAAAAAGTGAGGTTACACAAGACGTCGTCACAAATTTAACTATCAGTCTAGGATTACAAAAGAATTGAAAACCGTTCATAAATTCTTGCTTAGAAAAGGGCTGTGAGCGTCTAAACCTAAGATTTTAAACTGTAGGCACTGTAAGTATACTTAAATTGTGTGACCTGAATTCGTTCCCTTCCCAACAAGAAATAAAATTTGATAACTTTTTAAATCATTGTTGAGTATTTTTCAGCAGGAAAATATTTCCGAAGCGCAAACCACCTTGAGTTTAACTGGTTGGTTGTTGACAGTGCACTGGTTGGTTGTTGAATTGGCTATTAACAGTGTTACTTGAGAGCAGAAATTAAAGTGTTTTCACTCCATTCGAATATTGCACTGAAAGTCGTGATCGAGGTTTCGATACAGATACATAGCCAGCTCGCTACAAGAAACTTGTAGAAAAAGAAACAGAAATTCCTAATATTCAAATCTTTATTTTAGAATCAGAAAATCGTTCTAGAAGATCAAGGGGGCGGGGCGTAGGGACGCAACGTGATTGGCTGTTTAAAAGGGGGATTTAGAATCCGGGAGAATATATATAGAGACCCGAGTTTTCTGAATTTTCACACCTCACCCTCAGAGATATGTCTGTGACTCCAAAGAGTCAAGACGTGTGTAAGGGATCGCTTACGCCCAACCTCGGTTGGGCGGAAAGATGCCAAACACCAGACGAGGACGAAGAAGACAGATTGCTAAGGGAAAATGAGGAAAAGCTCGCCGAAATGAGGCGCGACATGCAAAAAATCAAAGCGCAATTTGATGCTACCATCCAACTAAATAAGCAGATCCAGTCTCAAATTGGCATACTCACACAAGTCAAAACATGGACGAAGGACGAAGCGATGCAGATCTCAGCCGAAGACGAAGCGAAACCGAAAGTAAACAGCGTGGAAAAGGAGACGACCAAAACAGGTGATACGATTCTTTACGATGTTTCTTTCACCACCCCTTCCACATCCAGCAACTCTAACGAGCATTGGCAACCTGCCAAAAAAGCAAAGATGTCATGTATGAGGAACCCGGCTAAGAACGTGGACCCCATAAATTTCGAAACGAAAAATCCCTATGAAATTCTTGCGATTGAGAACAGTCAGGAAAACCCCCCGGTCACTCAAGAGAGCGAACCCCCAAAAACTGAAGAAAAAATTAAAATCCCCAAGGCCATCATCTTGCCCAACTGCATGGATATGCATAAAATAACAGAACTCATCAACGAAAACTCAGAAGCTAATTTTCATGCTCGGCTTAGTAAAGATACGTTACGAATACACCCCCACGATAGCAGTAGCAAAAACATCATAACTAAATTACTTGACGAAAAGCAAATAAATTTTTTCACCAACTCTGACACCCCCCCACCCCTTAAAGTCGTCATTAAAGGACTCCCCCCTAGCACTAGCGCTGAAATTATCCAAGAAGCCCTTCAATGTAATGGCTACACCGTTCTAAGAATTGCCCAGCTTAAAAGCTTTAAAGACAAACTTCCCCTACCGATTTTTCAAATCCAGCTCCACAATAATGACCCCAATAAAGAAATTTTTGAACTCAAGAACCTCCTATCCTTTCAAGTAGTCGTTGAAAAATTTAGACCCCCCAAGAAAGCCGTTCAGTGTTACCGCTGCAACGGCTTCTTTCATTTTGCTAAATTCTGCCGCATGCCCCCCCGTTGTGTCTTCTGCGCCCAATCTCACGAAATTTTTAACTGCCCCCTCAAGAAACTTGAAAATAAACCCCCCCCCAAGTGTAGCAACTGCAACTCTGATCATCCGGCAAGCTATAAGGGCTTCCCCAAATTCCCTTCAAATACCCCAGCTCCAACTCCCAAAACCACTAACTTTTCGTATGCGAATGCTCTAAAAAAGAATTTAAACCCCCCCCCCCCCCCCACAACCACAAACTAATCTTAACATCTTCCAGGATATTCAAAAATAACTAAACAGATTGAAAACGAACTAGGAGTTCGCTCTCTCAAGGACCTACTAACACAATTAAGTTCGCTTTTAGAAAATCTTCAAAAAATTGAAGGCAAAAAAGAAAAAATGATCTATTTCCTAAGTTTTCTAACATCTGGCCAAGAAAATAATCAAAACAACACTAACGACAATAACGAGACCAGCGAATAAGCTCTGGCTGTTCCTTCTCTTGAACCTCCCCCCCCCCTTCATTTGTTTGTAAACAAACTTTCCCCTCCCAACAATTTTCACAACACCAACGTAAGCCTTTCACCTGTTATTGAATGGGAGATGTGGGATTTTTAGTTTCCCAGGGGCTCCCCAATCAACACGTTCTTATCTGAATTTTCACATTCGTTAGCTCACTGCAAGGCTTTGCAATGAATAATTACGTGAAACGCAAAAAATTATGGCGGTGCCGTAGGTGTCCTGCACGTAGTAATTCCATATTACCTGCCACCTCGAAATATTGGAAAAATGTTCCTCCAATCGCTCTGTTATTGTATGTCGGAGCAAAATATATGGAAGCGGTGGCATTGAGTATTATTGATGGAGATACAGTCGTGAAAAACGGCGAATTAATGCCGAATGTTATTTCTGGGGAAGAATGATCAATTCTAACCTGGGAAAAAAAAGGCCCTTTTCAGGGCCATACAAATCCTTATGCAAGATAAATTTTGAATGGGAGTTTACAAATAAACTGGAAAATGTGTTAAATGCGTAATTAAAAATTTAGCTTTCGGAAATGCGATGAATAAAAGCAAGACAGGAAATTAAAATTGTGGATGGGGCTTTTTTTATCAGTGAGGGATATACTTTGAGTATCAGTATATCTTTTATAAGTCAAAATATTTCAAAATTCGTGAATTAGAAGTGAGTTCTTGTGAAGGAAAAAAATCTTGACCATAAATTGAGAGTTTAAACATTTGCAATCTGAAATAGAAAAACTGAAAACCCCCTTGAAAAGGTATATTTTTTGCAAAGTTTCCGATACAATCATCATTTTTTATTGTCTCTCAAATATACCAAATTATTATAAACTCTCCTCGTATGATAAACTATGAGTGCTGCCATGAAATGAAAAATACCGTAACCCTTTTGGACTCAGTGCGTCGATATTCTAGTGGAATAATCGCGTTTTTTATGCTGCGGATGATTTAGGGAATTCAGGATCATTAGTCAATTTTCTGTGCCTATATTCCCATGATGATAACGATATTTGTTAAATAATAAAGGAGAACAAAAAAAAAAAAAAATGTTCACTCCGTTTATTAAAAAATGTGGCGAAAATTTCAAAGAACAAAAAAAGTGAGGTTACACAAGACGTCGTCACAAATTTAACTATCAGTCTAGGATTACACAAGAACAGAAAACCGTTCATAAATTCTTGCTTAGAAAAGGGCTGTGAGCGTCTAAACCTAAGATTTTAAACTGTAGGCACTGTAAATATACTTAAATTGTGTGACCTGAATTCGTTCCCTTCCCAACAAGAAATAAAATTTGATAACTTTTTAAATCATTGTTGAGTATTTTTCAGCAGGAAAATATTTCCGAAGCGCAAACCACCTTGAGTTTAACTGCTTGGTTGTTGACAGTGCACTGGTTGGTTGTTGAATTGGCTATTAACAGTGTTACTTGAGAGCAGAAATTAAAGTGTTTTCACTCCATTCGAATATTGCACTGAAAGTCGTGATCGAGGTTTCGATACAGATACATAGCCAGCTCGCTACAAGAAACTTGTAGAAAAAGAAACAGAAATTCCTAATATTCAAATCTTTATTTTAGAATAAGAAAATCGTTCTAGAAGATCAAGGGGGCGGGGCGTAGGGATGCAACGTGATTGGCTGTTGAAAAGCGGGATTTGGGAATCCGGGAGAATATATATAGAGACCCGAGTGTTCTGAATTTTCACATCATCACATTCAAATTTAATTCGATTCATTGATACGAGAGAGATGAGCGAGACGCAGCAGCGTACAGACGTGTGTGAAGGAGCTCCGTCGGCCAGCCGACAAAAGTCCTTATCAGGGCTGGTAACTGGTACAGGCGAACCGGTGGAGTATCCAGAAGACCTACCCCCTAACAAACGCTACCTTTACGATGCTTACCAGAGCGTGCCCCCGTTTCAAATGTTTAGCAGTACATGGAACTCTTTTTACTATGCTGTCCAGAAACTGGGTGAAGAAAACGTGCCGGCAGCCAAAGTGATTGCCCGCTATAAAGCCCTCCAACTAGAGAGCCCAAAAGTGATCGAACTACAAACTGAACCACCGCCGATGACTCAAGCCTCCAAACGTTCTTCTCCCTGTGAAGAAGCTGACGACACAACCGAGGGATTCTCCATGCCAAAAAGATGCGCCAAACCCAGGACTGAACCAGATAAGTACCCGTCAAATGTTGGTTTTAGTACCCCCAACCAATTCGAACTTCTAAGCACTTTAGACTCCCAGGATAAGGAAATGGAACAAGAGACTCCTAGCTCTTCTCCGACTGTAAAAATCAACCCCAATGTCAGGCCTAAACCGCTAATCATCCCCAATCCTCCTGATATGCATGCCATCACCCAACTCATAAACGAGAACGCAGATGCAAATTTTAATGCCGTAGCCCAGAAGTCCTCCCTAAAAATTTTCCCGACAGATTTTAAAAGTAAACATAAAATTGCTGACCTTCTTCGAACTAGTTCCATCCCCTTCTTCAGTAACTCAGACAGCACCCCCCCCCTTAAAGTAGTCATTAAAGGACTCCCCCTTACTACCCCTACTGAACTAATCGCCGAAGCGCTAAATTGTAATAAATACCCTGTTCTACGAGTTAATCAATTAAAAAGCAGACGAGATAAAACCCCCCTCCCCTTTTTCCAAATTCAGCTCCAAAACAACCCCCAAGGACAGGAGATTTATAATCTTAATAAGATTCTCTCTTTTCAAATCAAAGTTGAAAAATTTAGACCCCCCAGGAAAGCCGTTCAGTGTTATCGCTGCAACGGCTTCTTCCACTACGCTAAGCATTGTTCCATGCCCCCCCGCTGTGTGGTTTGTGGCGACCCCCACGAGCATTTTAATTGCCCCATTAAGTTAAACAACAATTCTAATGATGATAAGCAACCCCCCAAATGCTGTAACTGCTCCCTAAATCACCCAGCTAGTTATAAAGGCTGTAAAAAATTCCCCAATAACCCACAAAAACAAACCCCGTTAACAAATTCGCAACCCCCTCCCCCCTCTTCCAAAAAGTATGCTAGTTATGCTCAAGCCGCTTCAATTAATTCTACCCCCTCCCCCCAACAAAATTCATTACAAGAATTAGCAGAACTCACCAAAGAGATCGAAAAAGAGATAGGAGTCTCGTTGACAGAACTAGTTAGCAAATTAAAAGAAATTTTAAATCACTTAAGGCAAATTGATTCCCCCCAGGAAAAATTGTTATTCTTTTTAAGTTTTGTCAACAACGGGAACAGCACTGCTTGCAGTGACTGAACCATTGTTGACACCTAACTAGTTAAGCTCCGCCAGTCTGGTCGGTAGCACGTTGTGCTTCGGGCCTGTGGTGCCCGGGTTCGTATCCGAGCTCGGACTTTTAAAAGTTTTTATTCCCCCACTTACTTTTTCAAAATTCTACCTTTTTCACTAACTTAAATTCATTTTTTAAAGCTTAACTTCTCAGTTTAAAATTTTTTAACGGTTATTGAATGGGAGTTGTGGGGTTTATTTTCCCCAGGCACTCCCCAACCAACACGTGCTTATCTGAATTTTCACATTGAATTCATCTCTCAAGATCTCATTAAGAGTCATGTACGAGAGCTCGAAGGGTGAGGACGCGCGGAAGCTCTATTCAGAGCTCAGGACGCCGGCAAAAACCCCGATCATCTTCCCAGATAACATAAGAACGGATCAATATCATGAATATGCCACCTGGATTGAATTAACGGAAAAAGGAATTATCCCCGAAATGGACTTCTACGCTTTCAACGGCGTTTTTAATAGACGCTACCCGGAGTTTCGCCCCATTGAGAGTGAGATGTACCGAACCTGCAGAGAGTATGATAGATGGTCACGTCGCATCGACCGCCGAGTTGCAGAGGAAAAGAAAGCAAAGGAAGAGGCGGAAAAAAGCAGAATGGCCACTGAGGAAAAGGCAAGCCCGGCTACTACTGGAACTGACAGCAATCTCGACAAACAAACAGGTGAACAAATCTCCTTCGATATTTCTTTCACCCCCCACACAACTAAGGACGAAAATCAGGACCACTTCCAGCCAGCTAAAAAAGCTAAGACGCAAATTATGAGGACCGAGGATAAGAACGTGACTAACTTTCTAACTGAAAATCCATTTGATGTACTCAAAAACCTTGAAACACAAGAGGAAACCCACATGGAAATCAACGAAGCTCCGACCTCTTTAGCGATCAGCAACACTAAGCCTAAACCGCCGAAGCCAATAGTTATCCCCAATCCTAAAGATATGCACGCAATTACGCAATCCATTAACGAAAACACCGAAGCAGACTTTCACGCTACCGTACAGAGAAACACGCTTAGGATTTACCCACACGATTTTAAAAGTAAAACCCCCATCACAGATCATCTCAAAAATTCGGAAATCAACTACTTCAGCAATTCTGACATCACCCCCCCCCCTCTCAAAGTTGTTCTTAAATGCATCCCCCCCACTACCGACACCGACATGATTAAAGAAGCCCTTAACTGTAATTCATACCCCGTAATTCGTGTTAACCAACTAAAGAGCCGCATAGACAAACGCAACTTACCCATTTTCCAAATTCATTTAACCAACAACGAACAAGCCCAAGAAAATTTTTTCCCTTCAATACTTACTTTCCTTCAAAATTCATGTAGAGAAATACAGAACGCCGACAAAGGCGATTCAATGTTATCGGTGCAACGGATTTTTTCACTTTGCCAAATTTATTTCTATGCCCCCCCGTTGTGTGGCTTGCGGAGACCCCCATGAATCGAAAAACTGCCCCAGAAAAAACAATAGCGATCAGGAAAATCCCCCCCCCCTAAGTGTTGCAACTGCAACGAAAACCACGTAGCTAGTTTCAAAGGATGCAAAGCCTTCCCAAACAATACTCGCCCGAAAAACGAAACCAAGGAACCCCCCCCCCCCCCTCAAACTATTCAATCTACTACTAGACAAAAAACTTACGCGGAAGCTACCAAAACCCAAACACAAAACATAATTAATGAAATATCAAATGTAACTAAAGAGATCGGAGTTTCCTCCCTAAACGAAATTCTCTCACAGCTCAAAAATGTACTAAATTATTTAAAAACTCTAAAAACCAAACAGGAAAAATTACTGCATTTCATAAATTTTTTAAGCAATAGTGAATTAACTGTCACCACCCCCCCGGAAACAACTTAGGTTGTTTACCGGCTGTTCTTTTCTTTGAACCTCCCCCCTCCTTCCATTTGTTAGTAAACACACATTTCCCTCCCCACAATTTTCTTAACTTTCATGTAATCGCCATCATCTGTAATTGAATGGGAGATGTGGGACAAGTTCCCAGGCGCTCCCTATGCAACACGTTCTTATCAATTTTCACATTCGTTAGCTCACAGCAAAGGCTTTGCAATGAATAATTACGTGAAACGCAAAAAATTATGGGGGTGCCGTAGGTGTCCTGCATGTAGTAATTCCATATTACCTGCCACCTCGAAATATTGGAAAAATGTTCCTCCAATCGCTCTGTTATTGTATGTCGGAGCAAAATATATGGAAGCCGTGGTATTGAGTATTATTGATGGAGATACAGTCGTGAAAAACGGCGAATTAATGACGAATGTTATTTCTGGGAAAGAATGATCAATTCTAACCTGGGAAAAAAAAAACCCTTTTCAGGGCCATACAAATCCTTATGCAAGATAAATTTTGAATGGGAGTTTACAAATAAACTGGAAAATGTGTTAAATGCGTAATTAAAAATTTAGCTTTCGGAAATGCGATGAATGAAAGCAAGACAGGAAATTAAAATTGTGGATGGGGCTTTTTTTATCAGTGAGGGATATACTTTGAGTATCAGTATATCTTTTATAAGTCAAAATATTTCAAAATTCGTGAATTAGAAGTGAGTTCTTGTGAAGGAAAAAATCTTGACCATAAATTGAGAGTTTAAACATTTGCAATCTGAAATAGAAAAACTGAAAACCCCCTTGAAATTGCAAAGTTTCCGATACAATCATCATTTTTTATTGTCTCTCAAATATACCAAATTATTATAAACTCTCCTCGTATGATAAACTATGAGTGCTGCCATGAAATGAAAAATACCGTAACTGAAGCAGCCCGGCTACAAAGACTTGACTGCAGGTAGATTCTTTAACGGTAAATCCAACAGCCGAAGGAAAGACGCCACACCGTTGGTCGTCTGCCACACGTAAACCGCGCCAGCAGCGAAACGAAGAGTCATCACGGGAAGTTGAGTCCTCATACCATGCAGTCACGAAGCCGATTCGTTAAACAGAATGAGATGGAAGGAAGTACGCTGGACGACGTAAAATGCTGTAAGAGCAGAGTGCTCTCCGAAGAGGATGCAGCAGTGGAAAGGAAAAAAGAACCAAAAAAGGTCCTAGTCAATAGCTGGAGAGCTTGAAACGAAGCGTGTTGCATCCAGACGTAATCAGCACCAGCAGTGTGGTTACACAAGACGTCGTCACAAATTTAACTATCAGTCTAGGATTACACAAGAACAGAAAACCGTTCATAAATTCTTGCTTAGAAAAGGGCTGTGAGCGTCTAAACCTAAGATTTTAAACTGTAGGCACTGTAAATATTCTTAAATTGTGTGACCTGAATTCGTTCCCTTCCCAACAAGAAATAAAATTTGATAACTTTTTAAATCATTGTTGAGTATTTTTCAGCAGGAAAATATTTCCGAAGCGCAAACCACCTTGAGTTTAACTGGTTGGTTGTTGACAGTTTACTGGTTGGTTGTTGAATTGGCTATTAACAGTGTTACTTGAGAGCAGAAATTAAAGTGTTTTCACTCCATTCGAATATTGCACTGAAAGTCGTGATAGAGGTTTCGATACATAGCCAGCTCGCTACAAGAAACTTGTAGAAAAAGAAACAGAAATTCCTAATATTCAAATCTTTATTTTAGAATAAGAAAATCGTTCTAGAAAATCAAGGGGGCGGGGCGTAGGGACTCAACGTGATTGGCTGTTGAAAAGCGGGATTTAGAATCCGAGAGAATATATATAGAGACCCGAGTTTTCTGAATTTTCACATTCGTTAGCTGACTGCAAATGCTTTGCAATGAATAATTACGTGAAACGCAAAAAATTATGGCGGTGCCGTAGGTGTCCTGCACGTAGTAATTCCATATTACCTGCCACCTCGAAATATTGGAAAAATGTTCCTCCAATCGCTCTGTTATTGTATGTCGGAGCAAAATATATGGAAGCGGTGGCATTGAGTATTATTGATGGAGATACAGTCGTGAAAAACGGCGAATTAATGCCGAATGTTATTTCTGGGGAAGAATGATCAATTCTAACCTGGGAAAAAAAAGGCCCTTTTCAGGGCCATACAAATCCTTATGCAAGATAAATTTTGAATGGGAGTTTACAAATAAACTGGAAAATGTGTTAAATGCGTAATTAAAAATTTAGCTTTGGGAAATGCGATGAATAAAAGCAAGACAGGAAATTAAAATTGTGGATGGGGCTTTTTTTATCAGTGAGGGATATCCTTTGAGTATCAGTATATCTTTTATAAGTCAAAATATTTCAAAATTCGTGAATTAGAAGTGAGTTCTTGTGAAGGAAAAAAATCTTGACCATAAATTGAGAGTTTAAACATTTGCAATCTGAAATAGAAAAACTGAAAACCCCCTTGAAATGGTATATTTTTTGCAAAGTTTCCGATACAATCATCATTTTTTATTGTCTCTCAAATATACCAAATTATTATAAACTCTCGTCGTATGATAAACTATGAGTGCTGCCATGAAATGAAAAATACCGTAACCCTTTTGGACTCAGTGCGTCGATATTCTAGTGGAATAATCGCGTTTTTTATGCTGCGGATGATTTAGGGAATTCAGGATCATTAGTCAATTTTCTGTGCCTATATTCCCATGATGATAACGATATTTGTTAAATAATAAAGGAGAACTAAAAAAAAAAAATGTTCACTCCGTTTATTAAAAAATGTGGCGAAAATTTCAAAGAACAAAAAAAGTGAGGTTACACAAGACGTCGTCACAAATTTAACTATCAGTCTAGGATTACAAAAGAATTGAAAACCGTTCATAAATTCTTGCTTAGAAAAGGGCTGTGAGCGTCTAAACCTAAGATTTTAAACTGTAGGCACTGTAAATATACTTAAATTGTGTGACCTGAATTCGTTCCCTTCCCAACAAGAAATAAAATTTGATAACTTTTTAAATCATTGTTGAGTATTTTTCAGCAGGAAAATATTTCCGAAGCGCAAACCACCTTGAGTTTAACTGGTTGGTTGTTGACAGTTTACTGGTTGGTTGTTGAATTGGCTATTAACAGTGTTACTTGAGAGCAGAAATTAAAGTGTTTTCACTCCATTCGAATATTGCACTGAAAGTCGTGATAGAGGTTTCGATACATAGCCAGCTCGCTACAAGAAACTTGTAGAAAAAGAAACAGAAATTCCTAATATTCAAATCTTTATTTTAGAATAAGAAAATCGTTCTAGAAGATCAAGGGGGCGGGGCGTAGGGACGCAACGTGATTGGCTGTTGAAAAGGGGGATTTAGAATCCGGGAGAATATATATAGAGACCCGAGTTTTCTGAATTTTCACAACCACACACCAACTCTACCGAGTGGTCGAACAGCTATCTGAGGGGCTGCAAATGAAGGAACACACTGCCATTGTATTCCTTGACATTAGTAAGGCATTTGATAAAGTTTGGCATGAGGGGCTCCTATATAAGCTCATCAACATTGGCATTCCGGACAAACTCATACACCTACTTAGCAATTACCTGGCAGAACGATCTTACACCGTAAGACTGGGTGACGTCCACTCGAACAGACATCTAATACGTAGCGGGGTTCCCCAAGGTTCTATACTTGGCCCCACGCTCTACAACCTATATGTGAACGACATCCCCAGACACGAAAAAACAAACTTAGCCATGTATGCAGATGACACAGCCATTATCGCAAGGCACCCTAATAGCAGTTTCCTAAGGAGAGCACTGCAGGCGCACTTGGACGCCATCGAACTCTGGATGCTCAACTGGAAAATTAAGCTGAATGCGCAGAAATGTAGCGCAATGCATATGGGAAATAAAACGCCCCCCTCAAGACTCACCATCAACTCCAGGGCTATCGAGTGGGTAAACTCTGCCACGTACCTAGGAGTGACCATTGATAAAAACCTGTCATGGAAAAAGCACGTCACTAGAACCAGAGGAAAAATGAAGGCTGCCTTTGATGGAGTCAGCAGCCTCATCTATACCCGAAGACACAAAACAAAGAACAAAGCCATCATTTATAAGGCCTTAGTCAGACCCATCGCTCTTTACGCCGCCCCTGTGTGGGCTTATGCTGCGAAGAGCCACATTACCAGCCTCTCATCCACTGAGGCACGATTCCTCCGCATCATACGGCACGGACCGACCTTCCTGCTAAACCGCATCATTAAAAAAGACTTACATATCAACACATTGACCAAGCAGCTCCACAAGCTGGCAAAAAGGTTTCACAATAAACTGGGCTCTATCCCCAACGAGATCATCGCCGAACTACCGGATTATGATCACAGTGATCCCCTCTACAGAAAACGGCCGAAGGCCGCCCTCTCTCTCCTCGCGGAGGACCAGCGCTCAGTCTAGCAACCCAGCCGAAGATCACCGCTAGTCGGTGAGGGGAAGCTGGGTAGACCGTCGAGTTGTTGGACCCCTCCCCCCCCCCCTCCAAGTCGCGGCCAGTTCTCGACTTGACTGAAAAACTACCTTTGTTCATCCATGAGCACTTGTGCTCACCCTCACTGATGTGGGCCCCCCCCACATCCACCCTCGAACATCCCACCTAGGTTTCGCACAATGACTCCTAGAGCAAACTGGAGGTAAGACTTTCACAGTTAGGAACTCCTAGAATTGTATTTTTTCAGTCAGTCTGAATTTTCACATTAGTTAGCTGACTGCAAATGCTTTGCAATGAATAATTACGTGAAACGCAAAAAATTATGGCGGTGCCGTAGGTGTCCTGCACGTAGTAATTCCATATTACCTGCCACCTCGAAATATTGGAAAAATGTTCCTCCAATCGCTCTGTTATTGTATGTCGGAGCAAAATATATGGAAGCGGTGGCA
>JAWZYV010011134.1:0-10470 GCA_038373885.1 Cheiracanthium punctorium
CCTTTACATCTTATATTGTAATGTGCTCCTTGGAATGAAGTCTTTTTTGTATGTCAATGGGTTATTCTGTCTTTTACTGTAGAAATAGCGATCCGAAATGCATTGAATTCGAAGCTGTCAGATTTGTTAAGAAAAACGCATCGAAAGATATCTGGGGTGTCGGGGGTGTAGCTCAGTGTAGAGCGCTAGATTCGCATGCGAGATGTCCTGGGTTAAAATCACAGCTCCTCCATATCTGTCTTTTATACCTTTACATCTTATACTGTAATCTGCTCCTTGGAATGAAAAACTTTTTTTTATGTCAACGGGTTAGTCTCTCTTTTAATGTAGAACAAGCTTTTCGAAATGCTTTAAGAGTCAAAGCTGTATGTTTTTTGAGGACAAAATGATTTAAAGTGACATTGCGTGTCGGGGGTGTAGCTCAGTGGTAGAGCACTCGCTTCACATGCGAGATGTCCTGTGTTCAAATCCCAGCTCGTCTATATCTGTCTTTTATACCTTTACGTCTTATACTGTAATCTGCTCCGTGGAATGAAGTCTTTATTGTATGTCAATGGGTTATTCTCTCTTTTAATGTAGAAATAACGATCCGAAATTCTTTGAAGTCAGATTTTCAGGATTTCTTAATAAAAACGAATTGAAAGACTCCTGGGCCTTTGTTGGTTAGCTCAGTGGTAGAGCGCTCGATTCGCATGCGAGAAGTCCTGGGTTCAAATCGCAGCTCCTCCGTATCTGTGTCTTATACATTTACATCTTTTAATGTAATCTGCTCCTTGGAACGAAATCTTTTTTTTTATGTCTTCGGGTTAGTCTCTCTTTTAATGTAGAACAAGCTATTCGAAATGCTTTAAGAGTCGAAGCTGTATGTTTTTTGAGGACAAAATGATTTAAAGTGACATTGCGTGTCGGGGGTGTAGCTCAGTGGTACAGCGCTCGCTTCGCATGCGAGATGTCCTGGGTTCAAATCCCAGCTCCTCCATATCAGTCTTTTATACCTTTACATCTTATACTGTAATCTGCTGCTTGGAACGAAGTCTTTTTTGTATGTCAAGGGGTTAGTCTCTCTTTTAATATGAAAGAAGCGATTCGAAATGCTTTAGATTCGAAGCTGTACGTTTTTTGAGGACAAAATGATTGAAAGTGTCAATGTGCGTCGGGGGTGTAGCTCAGTAGTAGAGCGCTCGCTTCGCATGCGAGATGTCCTGGGTTGAAATCCCAGCTCCTCTATATCAGCCTTTTATACCTTTACATTTCATACTGTAATCTGCTCCTTGGTACGAAATGTTTTTTGTATGTCAATGGGTTAGTCTCTCTTTTAATATGAAAGAAGCTATTCGAAATGATTTAGAATCGAAGCTGTATGCTTTTTGAGGAAAAAATGAGTTATAATGTAATCTGCGGTATGTGTGTCGGGGGTGTAGCTCAGTGGTAGAACGCTCGCTTCGCATGCGAGATGTACTGGGTTCAAATCCCAGCTCCTCCATATCTGTCTTTTATACCTTTACATCTTATACTGTAATCTGCTCCTTGGAATGAAGTATGTTAATGGGTTAGTCTCTCTTTTAATATGAAAGAAGCTATTCGAAATAGAGATGGGGAAAGAATGAACACCCTGTTCTTTTGAACCTGTTCTCAAGAAAGAACGGGAACACCCTGTTCAGTGATTACTACAAAAACATGTTCTCAGTTCATTAAGGTCCGAAGCTTCAAAATTTTATGGCAGGCAAGCGTGTTGAAAAGAGAAATTTTGGAAAATGCCTTAAAGGTGAAATTTCTCATTGAAAGGCACGATTAATATTTTTTTGCTAAGAAAAATTTAAATTCTGTGGGGGGCAGAGCCCCCCCCTCCCCCACATTGGCTACGTATCTGATGGTGGGCTACAGAACTTCACAATTTTAGCTTTATCAAATTCTAATTGTGGAATCTTAGTTATTTTGAGAAATAATGATAACGAAGATGATTATCTGGGGGGGAGGATAGAACTTTTAACCCAACCTACCATAATTTTAAAGAGGACCCGGGCAAAGAATAAGAAGCTTTCTTATATGTTCAATACGAAATGCACTCACAGGATTACAATTCGTCAATTTTTATTATTCCAGCCAAACTACTCAATTTGAATCAAAGTAAAAAATTTAAGAATAAAGAAAATGATAGTCTGAAACACAAACAAATCGAAAAAAAATATTTTATCAACGTCAAACAATAATATAAGCATTACACTATCTCCATATAAAACGCGCCTTCGCTTCATACGCTCTTAGCCATCTCTTATTGGCTAAAAAAGAACCTGTTCCGGAGCAGCCTCTCCTATTGGCAGAAAAAGAGCACGTTCTTTGATCACGACTCGAGGAGTTCTCAGAGCAGTGAGCGGGAACACCTAGTTCTTTGCACCTAGTTCAGCGTTCTTTTCCTGAGCTGGAGTTCTTTCTCGGAACGGAGAGCTAAGAGTGGGAATGGGGTAAAAGGCGTTCTCTTGCTGAACAGGTTAAAAGAACTGTTCTTCGGTGAAAGGTGTTCTTTCATTAAATCTGTTCCCTGTTCTTTTGCTTTAATTAAGTTCTGAGCTAGGGTCAAAGTTGTAGACTTGGAGTCAGAAGCAAGGCCGTACTTAGACGGGGGGGGCAAGGGCGGATTAAATGGGGGGGGGGGCGGAGGGGGCGACCGCCCCCCCCGAGAAAAAAGAAATTAATGTAAAAGATCCTATTTTTTCTTCCAAAAAATGGATGTTTATGTCAATCCTCTAACTTACCGCCCCCCCCGACAAAAATGCATTAATCCGCCACTGGGGGGTCCTATGAGTTCGGACGTCGCTCCCCCGAACCTATTACATTATATGTACATGGTGTATTTATACAGAGACGTAGCCAGAAATTTTTTTCTGTGTGGAGATGGTGAGGGGCATGGGCGCCGGCAGCATAGGGCAAGGGGGGCAATCCCCCCTCCCCCTGAATTTTTGTATGCAGTGTTATCCTTTGCCTTTTTGTTCTTTCCAACATGGTAACTATACGTTGAAGTAGTCTTTGCCCCCCCCCCCTTTGAGTAGTCTTTGCCCCCCCCCCTGGGAAATATTCTGCCGGCGCCCATGGTGAGGGTTATGAAATGCAGTGATGTATAAATGAACGAAATGTTTGTGCAGTAATAAAAAAAAATTTAATCTTGCTAAATTAGACAGAAATTGGGTGTGGGGGATATATCCGGAAAATTTTATCCCGATATACGATGCTCCCAGACTCCGAAATTATTTTCTAGGTATGGCCCTGGTCGGAAGCAATGTAATTTTATATGCCAAAGTCGTATTCATTTTCTTAAACTGTAGTCGAAGCAATCGACATATTTATACACGCGTATTATTTTTAATCTGGAGCCTGATACTTACAGCTTTTTAAACGGAGTGTTTAATTTTTAAGCTGGAGCATGTACTTTTTTAACCTTTAAGGCGCAACCACTTCCCAATGCTGAAAAAAGGGCGGTCGTTGCCATCGCTCGACTTAACTACTAGCAAGAGGGCGGACGATCGAAACGTTCATCGCGTGCCACAGATCTAGAGACCCTTTTTTTGACGACAACTGCCATTAAAATATTTTTACAAAAAATTACTGTTAACATACTTGATTGAAGAAAGCCAGAATGTTGGTTGCAAAGTTTTTTTTAAACATTTTTACAATTGTTGTTGTTGTTGCTAATGCCCTCTGGCAACCCGCGGGGAGGTGCCAGATCCCTCAAATAGGGAGGTGATGGGCGGAAGGGGCTGCTTCCATTTTAATGAGCCCCAGTGGGAGGAACTCCGACTCAGCTTGGGGTCCCCTAATTTTGAACCAATTCCAGAGGAGGTACCCAGCCCCTGAAATCGGCACCCCCAGAGGTATCGTTTAATAATTTGGAGGACATTGAAGCCACGACGGATTTTACGTGCACCAGCTCCCATTAGGGCACACGGTCCCACAACAGTCGAGCCGAAAGGAAGTTGACCCTCCCAAGCACTGGCCAATCCGGATGCTGCTTCACTTTTCGTGTTCTTATGACAACGGAGTTTAGTGCCCAGACCACTGCGGGTTTTACAATTGTACTAAAGTATAGTACATGTTAAAAAGACGTATATTTTCATTTTCAAATTGAATAAAATAGTCATAATAAAGCTACCATAAATCAAAGAACCTGTTCTCAAAAGAACAGGAAAAAGAACTGTTCTTTAAAAAAGAACGGGAACGGTGACCAACTGTTCTTTGAAAATAACGGTTTTCCCCACCTCTAATTCGAAATGCTTTAGAGTCGAAGCATTATGTTTTTTGAGGACAAAATGATTTAAAGTGTCAATGCGTGTCGGGGGTGTAGCTCAGTGGTAGAGCGTTCGCTTCGCATGCGAGATGTCCTGGGTTCAAATCCCAGCTCCTAAGTATCTGTGTCTCATACTTTTACATCTTTTAATGTAATCTGCTCCTTGGAACGAAATCTTTTTTTTTTATGTCAACGGGTTAGTCTCTCTTTTAATGTAGAACAAGCTATTCGAAATGCTTTAGAGTCGAAGCTGTATGTTTTTTGAGGACAAAATGATTTAAAGTGACAACGTGTGTCGGGGGTGTAGCTCAGTGGTAGAGCGCTCGCTTCGCATGCGAGATGTACTTGGTTCAAATCCCAGTTCCTCCATATCTGTCTTTTATACCTTTACATCTTATACTGTAATCTGCTCCTTGGAACGAAATCTTTTTTGTATGTCAATGGGTTAGTCTCTCTTTTAATGTAGAAAGAAGCGATCCGAAATCCTTTAGAGTCGAAGATTTGTAGGTTTTCTTAGTACAAAATGAATTGAAAGACGCATGGGCTGTCGGGGGTGTAGCTCAGTGGTAGAGCGCTCGATTCGCATGCGAGAAGTCCTGGGTTCAAATCCCAGCTCCTCCGTATCTGTCTTTTATACATTAACATCTTATACTGTAATCTGCTGCTTGGAACGAAATCTTTTTTTGTTATGTCAACGGGTTAGTCTCTCTTTTAATGTAGAAAGAAGCGATTCGAAATGCTTTAAGAGTCGAAGCTGTATGTTTTTTGAGGACAAAATGATTTAAAGCGGCAAATGCATGTCGGGGGTGTAGCTCAGTGGTAGAGCGCTCGCTTCGCATGCGAGATGTCCTGGGTTCAAATCCCAGCTCCTCCATATCTGTCTTTTATACCTTTACATCTTATACTGTAATCTGCTCCTTGGAACGAAGTCTTTTTTGTATGTTAATGGGTTAGTCTCTCTTTTAATATAGAAAGAAGCGATTCGAAATGCTTTAGATTCGAAGCTGTACGTTTTTTGAGGACAAAATGATTTAAAGTGACGATGTGCTGTCGGGGGTGTAGCTCAGTGGTAGAGCGCTCGCTTCGCATGCGAGAAGTCCTGGGTTCAAATCCCAGCTCCTGCGTATCTGTGTCTCATACATTTACATCTTATAATGTAATCTGCTCCTTGGAACGAAATCTTTTTTTGTATGTCAACGGGTTAGTCTCTCTTTTAATGTGAAACAAGCTATTCGAAATGATTTAGAATCGAAGCTGTATGTTTTTTGAGGACAAAATGAGTTATAAGTACTGCGGCATGCGTGTCGGGGGTGTAGCTCAGTGGTAGAGCGCTCGCTTCGCATGCGAGATGTCCTGGGTTCAAATCCCAGCTCCTCCATATCTGTCTTTTATACCTTTACATCTTATACTGTAATCTGCTCCTTGGAATGAAGCCTTTCTTGTATGTTAATGGGTTAGTCTCTCTTTTAATATGAAAGAAGCTATTCGAAATGCTTTAGAGTCGAAGAATTATGTTTTTTGAGGACAAAATGATTTAAAGTGTCAATGCGTGTCGGGGTGTAGCTCAGTGGTAGAGCGTTCGCTTCGCATGCGAGATGTCCTGGGTTCAAATCCCAGCTCCTCCATACCTGTCTTTTATACCTTTACATCTTATACTGTAATCTGCTGCTTGGAACGAAGTCTTTTTTGTATGTCAAGGGGTTAGTCTCTCTTTTAATATGAAAGAAGCGATTCGAAATGCTTTAGATTCGAAGCTGTACGTTTTTTGAGGACAAAATGATTTAAAGTGTCAAGGTGCGTCGGGCATTAAAAGATGTAAATGTATGAGACACAGATACGCAGGAGCTGCGATTTGAGCCCAGGACTTCTCGCATGCGAATCGAGCGCTCTACCACTGAGCTAACCCCCAACAGGCCAGGCGTCTTTCAATTCGTTTTTATTAAGAAATCCTGCAAATCTGACTTCAATGCATTTCGGATCGTTATTTCTACATTAAAAGAGACAATAGATCATTGACATACAAAAAAGATTTCGTTCCAAGGAGCAGATTACAGTATAAAATGTAAAGGTATAAAAGACCCAGGATTTGAACCCAGGACATCTAGCATGCGAAGCGAGCGCTCTACCACTGAGCTACACCCCCGACACGCAATGTCTCTTTAAATCATTTTGTCCTCAAAAAACCTACAGCTTCGAATCTAAAGAATTTCGAATAGCTTCTTTCATATTAAAAGAGAGACTAACCCATTAACATACAAGAAAGACTTCATTCCAAGGAGCAGATTACAGTATAAGATGTAAAGGTATAAAAGACAGATATGGAGGTGCTGGGATTCGAACCCAGGACATCTCGCATGCGAAGTGAGCGTTCTACCACTGAGCTACACCCCCGATGCACATTGTTACTTTAAATCATTTTGTGCTCAAAAAACGTACAGCTTCGAATCTAAAGAATTTCGAATAGCTTCTTTCATATTAAAAGAGAGACTAACCCATTAACATACAAGAAAGACTTCATTCCAAGGAGCAGATTATAGTATAAGATGTAAAGGTATAAAAGACAAATATGGAGGTGCTGGGATTTGAACCCAGGACATCTCGCATGCGAAGCGAGCGTTCTACCACTGAGCTACACCCCCGACGCACATTGTTACTTTAAATCATTTTGTGCTCAAAAAACGTACAGCTTCGAATCTAAAGAATTTCGAATCGCATCTTTCATATTAAAAGAGAGACTAACCCATTGACATACAAAAAAGACTTCATTCCACGGAGCAGATTACAGTATAAGATGTAAAGATATAAAAGACAGATATGGAGGAGCTGGGATTTGAACCCAGGACATCTCGCATGCGAAGCGAGCGCTCTACCACTGAGCTACACCCCCGACACGCCATGTCACTTTAAATCATTTTGTCCTCAAAAAACATACAGCTTTGACTCTTAAAGCATTTCGAAAAGCTTGTTCTACATTAAAAGAGAGACTAACCCGTTGACATAAAAAAAAGTTTGGCTGGCTTTCCGATTAGCTACCGCTTGGCGACTTGCTACTACTGGCGCGCTTTTGTATCTGGCGACAGCCTTTCTCCCCTGTTTCACTTGGCAACCTCCGGATGGGAATATCGGAAGGGGAATTATCTGTGATTCGGAACCAGAACAGTCTTAGTGAATCAGGTGTATTTGAAATGAATCGGTTCTGTTTCGTACTCGTGATTGCTGTGTCGGGAAACAGGTTTAGTATGAGAAAATGTATGTCAGGCTCTAGCTTTGTGTGAGATAAATCACTTTCGCCCTGCAAGGATATATGATAACCGCAAGTCATCTAACAGCTATACATATTCAAAATAAACTATATATTTTCTCCACGCTTTTTTTTTTCGATTATTTTAAAAACCATACACACTTTTCCTAAGTAAAGGGGGGGGGGGGGTAAACTCACCGGGAAGTTGAAAATGTACGGTATATGATGCATTTTTTTATGGCATACACTAATTTAACCACATTAAAGGAATTTTCGATTGAGGTATTTTATGTAACGCTCATTTTAATTAATTAATATTTTATTTGATGTATTAGGTATTCTATTTTAAAGTGGTTTTGTCGATTACGTGCTTTTTTTCGATTGCACATAGTAGGAAACAATGTAATTTTGATTAATCATCAATAATTGCACAGAAATGAACTATTAATTTTTATTGCATTTTCTTATAAAATCATGTGAATTTTGATTTTGCATAGCAATTCTATCTCTTATAGTGTGAACTTTGTTCGTCTCAGGGGTGCAAGTGCAACTGTGTCTGCCCCACCCCCTCCAGATCCGCCTATGTAGAAAAATAAGTTCTGCGTTTTTTTTGCCGCTGAACAGGGTAAGCAATGCATCGAAATAGACACAGGCAGAAACGTCCTCTCCCCATTGTGTTGAGGGTTGGGTTCTTGTTTTTGCACATTAATCTTTTGTCGGAGGATCTCGAGCGATCATTAAAAAGTCGTAAAATTCGCAAGGACAATGTCACTTTACCCCCTGTAGTGACGACTGACGCATGTATGCACTAAAAACTGCAACTTTTGAAAAAAAAATTTCATAAGTGGGATTTTTTTTTCCAGTTCATATTTACAATTACATCATTTATGAAAGTGAAAGATCTTTCATTTTGTCCAGTGTCTTAAACTTACGTTTCTTTTTAAATTTAATCAAAGTATTTTAAAATATTATGAATCAAGAAAGAAGATAATTTCTTCTGCAAAAAAGCTTCATTGCATCAAATTTTGAAAAATCAGACCTTCTTTTTCTTTTCTTTTTAAAATAAATAAATATATATTGTGAGAGTAAAAAATTGTGAGAAAGAAACTTATTCCGTTCCTAAAATTTTTATTATTATTAAATATTTTGGCTGCGTTCCTTGTTTGGAAAACTCGAAAATTATAAATTCCCAACTATCATTGGTCCCCCCCCCCCACCCCCGAAAAAAAAATCTATTTAAACTGTCAATACATATTTTCCAACAAAAATAATTAAAACTTTCCCTTTAAGTTTTGTAAATGTATCACATTCACTTTTTTTTTTTTTTTAATGCTTGACTGTTAAAATACAGATTGATTAAATCGGTGTTCCAAGGTTCAAAACCCCAATAAAAAAATATTTTGTTTCATTCTCTTTCAATCTGAATCAGATCCCGGGTTCGGGTGCCTTCGCTCTTCTGTTGATCTAACGGTCTGGAGTTTAGGTTTTCTCCAGATATAACGTGAATATGCGTTAGAACCCCTTAGAAAGTTCTCCTACCAAGGCACCCCCCCATCCTTGGCAGATCACCCTATCGTAGCGTGCCATAATCACACAAACAAATTCAATCTGAATCATTAGTTTTTTTTAAAAAAAGATTTTAAAAATAATACTAATAACAACACACCAATGAAAATTCCAAAAATAAATAAATAAAAATTGATAAAACTAGTATTGAGTTTTATTCAAACATTTATGATGGACCTTTCAACCAAATTTTAGTGGATTCAACAAAAATTTAATGCGGATGAATCATTTTTAGATAGTATTATTAATTAGTATATTTTAATAAGTTAAAGACTGATAATAATTGTTTTAGTATTTTTCATAATCAAACAACACTATAGCAATATACAAAACTTTATAGTAACTGGTTAATCAATACTGAAGTTTTTTACCGTCCATTATCTGCTAAATAGCAAGTGACAGTCGTAAATGAACACAAAATTAAAGGGAAAGTTTTTTCCTGTCCGACCCATTCAGCCCCAAGTTGCTGTAAAAAAATACACAAATACTGAGCACGGGAATGTCTTTGATCTCAATAAAACACCGACAGACGAACAATGCGGTGTGAGCACTGCCCCAAGCGAAGAAGGGAACTGAACAATGGGACATGGGACTGCGCTAATATAGTAGGGTCAAACTGGGTCAAATGCTGTCTGCTTCCCCCCCCCCCCCCAAATCCCTGTCATTATTAATCGATTAGAACAGAAAACAAGAATATTACAAACATAAATTGTACATTTATAAATTAGAATATATTGGTGCACCAATTAATGTTACTTTTTCTGTTAGGCTGATAAAAAAAAAATATATATATATTTAAATACTTTGTTGTTGACTTTGTGCGTGGGTGGGGTGGAGGGGTAGAAACGCGCTTCCAAAATCAGATACGAGTAAGACTAACTCTGGTATTTATCATAACTCCTCTCGCATTTGTTGACAAATGTAGTCCGATGGTGGATAATACGTACGTGGACAGGTTAAAACAAGGACTGGATTTTCCTCGAAAAAAATGTCTACCCCCTCTTTCCCGATCGCCCTCTTTCTCTGTATCCACGGGGGGCGATGGGATCGGTTGAAAAAATTGCATCGTTGTATCCAGTCTTCGAAACATCTCCACGAGAGACGATCAATTAGAGCTTCTCCTCCCTCCCATGGATTTTCCCAAAAAACACCAGCCCAGCTTATAATCAGCCCAGATGTGCTTGCCTGGCCGCTCTATTGTGCAATGAAATACGTGTACTTCGAAAAATCCAACAGAATATCGAACTCTAGAAAGATAAGTGTATTTTCTGAGACAGACTTCACCTTGCTCGATAGATACTTTCCTAAAGACAAATATGAACGAAAACCATATTTTAAAACAAACTACTTTTGCGTATGTTTTTTCCCCCTTTTATAGAAAAAT
>JAWZYV010011135.1:0-10198 GCA_038373885.1 Cheiracanthium punctorium
TTGAAAATTTGTTTCAATAAAAAATAAAATAACTTATTAATTTTAAAACTTGTAGTTAAATAAATAACGTCATCAGAAGCTGGTTTAGTAGTTGAAATATTTTCCGGAGAGTTTGCTTTGATGGTGTAATTAATCATGTAACTTAATAATAATACCGATAATGGAGATATTTTGGTCTTTATTATTTATTATTCAAATAAACATATTCTCAAGTCCTTATTAAGTGATCTATAAAATTTTAAGATTTTCTGATGACTGGTTTCTTTAGCAGATAACTTTGAAATATGGTCTCAATGTTATTTACATAATGTATATGATATACTAAATTTTTTGCTCATAGTATAAGTTATAACTGACTTCTAGAAACTAGTTTTAAATTTACAACATTATTTTGTTAGTAACTTAATTAAAACTTTTTGAAGGATTGATCGTAAAATTATTAAGTAGTAGTAGAATGCTTTTCACAAGTAAACCAGATTCGGAATACAGATGACAGGAAGATAACATTGAAAAGATTGATCTTTTACTAAACAGAGCAACTATTATTTTGTGACTTTAGCAATTATGGTGACTGGTGCAAGTTGGAAGCAAAAGTAAACCGTTTTGCTTAACAAATGTCTCAGGCCGAATGACAAACTCACAGAGAAAAGATGGCGAATTCACAGGTGAGCCAACAAAACGACCGCCGAATTAAACGCCAAAAATATTCGTATTGAGTATATCGCCCAGGGCATTGGGGATAAAAAAAAGTAATAATTTTGAAAGCCAGGTACGTCAAATGATAGGGAAAGGAATATTTAATGTCCAAAATTTCTGCTTTCAAGCAGAATAAGACTGGGAAGAGATAAGAGAGTCCTTGTATTCGAACAGATTCAAGAGTTGGTGATTGCTAGATACGGCGAAGAATTACTGTATCAATAGCGAAAAGCTAAACTTATTTTAAAGCGGAAACAAATAGTAAAAGGGAGGGAAATACCGGAATTAGGAAAAGAGTAAAAGCAATAATTTTTAAAAATATTAAGCTATATATCAAGTAATTATGAACTGCTTAGATGAACTGCTTAGAAGCTGAATATGAGAAACCTTTTGCTGTTTTGAATTTCTCTTTTGAATTGCTTAGAAAACCAATACGATCCAAACTAGCAACTGCTTTACTATTAGTAATTTCATCTAGCGAAAGCAACTTAAAATGTACTTATAATTTTTCAAACGATATAAGTTTTTCTTCTTCTACCAAAGTTTAACTAATCTAATAAATTATACAGCTATAAACCAGTTATATAGATAAACCAGATTATACAGATAAACCAGTTCTCTCTGTATGTCTGTTCTTGTCTCGCTCCCTTATTGTTATTATTATTATTATTATTATTATTACGCATCAATATTTTAAGTGTGATGTGGCAAATACCGAATATCTAAACTTGAGAACTTGTGAGGTTTTCAATAACTTTTTTGTGAAACCATATTTGAACTAATGTGCCAAAAATTAGAATAAAATATTGTCGACTCGCCACAGTTAAAATACTTACAAAAAGGATTTCAACTCTAAAACTTCTTTTATCAGCTGATTTAAATGGTCTTGGTTTTCATTTGTTTTGCTTATGCTTTTTTTTTTATATGGCCAGTATTTGTAACTTAACACGTTTTGTTTGGTTTTGATGAATTAACCAGTTCCAGAATTTTGATCTTCTGATTATTTTGATCTTTACTTAAATAATTTTGATATTTAATTAAAATGTGAAACAATAAATAAACGAAAATTTATAAAACTTTGTAAAATAGCACTCAATAATAAAAAGTACCTGATAGTGAGATATTCTGAGAAGGTTCGTCCTTCACCAGATGCAAAAAGCTCCACCATCTACTCAGACAAGAAAGGTATAAATTATGCTTTAAAAAGTTTATTAATTTTAACCATTAAAAGCCAGTTTTTTTTTCTTTTTTAAGCATTAATATAAATAAATGAACCAAAGTGATACATGTTTTAATAACCCTTTTAGCTCATCGAGCAGGACGATTAATGCGTGTTTTTTTTTTTTTTTTTTTTCTCAAGATGATTTCAAAGTTTCAGCGATAAAATTTATGCATTATTTGTAGTAAAAAGTAAAGTTAAGAAATAATCAAATTTTATAACTTTTAGAATGAAAGTAAATGGAAAGGAAAAGTAAATTAAAGTTTTTATGCACACGATACAAAATTAAAACTTTTTCTTTGCTTTCAGAAAATTCTTGCATCATTTGACAAGTTAATGACTTACTTCTCACACATTTCGAATTTGATAGTTTTTTAAATAATTTTATATTAGAAAATTTTGTCTTTAGTGATCAGAGTGAAACATTCACCATTTACTAAAAAATTATTTCTGATTAAATGGAGCATAATTTTTTATTACAATATAGTTTTCTTTCACACAGTTACGCGGTTATAATTACTCGCTCAAAATAATTGAATCACAAAATTTGCGGAAAACTGAAACCATAGTGGGGTATTTATGATCACTTCGTTTTTTCGTACAGTTACGCATACTTCTATTGGAGCAAAAATAAATAACTATTGGGGCAAACTAAAAAAATAAATATATATCTAAACTTTGAATTTAAAACTGTTAAATTTTTTAAAAAGATATTACAAACAAAAATATTTGATTGAGAACAAAATTAAAAGAAAAATGTTGAATAATTTGCTGTTAGCGAATAAAAAGGTTTTTCTGCCATTAAAGTAGTTTTAAAAATATTTAATTTATAAAAATCTGTTTGTTTTTTTCAGTAGTCTCACTTATTATTATTATAAATCCTCTGGTAAGGATCACGGTGGTTTTTCGAATTTGTGAGTCCAATATTCTTTTATATTTTCCATGTATATGCAGACAAGAGCATGCTTATTGAGAATTATCGCGACTTACGTCATTTTTAATCCTGATGCAGTTTTTCTATCACAATTTAGATCGCATATGGACAACATCCGGCCAGCGGGGCGGATATGCCCTGCCACAACTTCTCATACGACCCGCGGAACGTTTCAAATTCTCATAAGACCCTTGCAAACCATTCACAATCCCTGATAAATCCCCTTTAAACGCCACGTGACTTCGCTAACATCCTAAAGTTTGGCCCGCAACTCTTGAAGGTTACTTATACCTGGATTCAGATCCTCGGATAAAAGGATCTCGTAAATATGTCAGCCATCGGAAAAGGCTAGCGACCGCCAAGGGAACTTTTGAAACCCCGCATTTAGTGTGTAGTGAGTCATGGTCACAGATTTACCGCTTTGTTTCCAACGATCATTTGGGATCTCTAAACCCTGAAAATGTATTAAGTACGTTCGCTGCTGATCACAGGATGATAGCGCCTGATAGCCAAGCGTGTAAGCTAAATTTCCTATATTGGTTTTGTGTATAGAATAACTAACTAATTTTTTCGAAAAACATGCAGTTTGAAAGAAATATGCATTATTCACGATATGAATCTTGTATTATTAGAAACGATAGTTTATATGTGAAATTGACTTAAGAAATTTGGTTTGTACTCTAATACTTTTTGGTGCGGCAGTGAACGTGTTTTAAACATACAATGCAAATCTACATCGGTATGCATTTAAGGGTTTGTGGGTAAGTAGGGAAAAAAATGTAATATGAAATAAGAGATTATATAAGGCTATTGGCGTAGCCAGAAATTTCTCATGGGGTGAGGCATTCCGACTACTGCGACTCACAAATTTGTATATGTGCATGATAAAGGAGAAAGGGCGGATTAAAGGGGGGGCGAGGGGGTAATCACCCCCCGAGAAAAAGAAATTAATGTAAAAGATCCTATTTTACTTCCATAAAATGGATGTATATGTCAATCTTCTAACTAACCGCCCCCCACCGACAAACTTGCATTAATCCGCCACTGTAAAGGAGTAAAGAACACACATTTTGTATGGCAAAAATTTCCTCATGGAGGGTTGTGAACCCCTGTACCCCCCCCCAACGCACACACAATTGGCTACGCCACTGCTACAATTCAAATAAATTACGATTATTCTTCAAAATAATCAGTAGTGCTGCCATCTGCTATATTTAAATATAACTAAAAGCATAATTCGTTGCTGTTGTATTATTTTTTAACACCTTAAATATTCAGTAATCTACATATACACGGCCATCGGCAGCATAGGTCAAGGGGGACTCTTGCTTCAGTCCCTCATTTTCTGTACACCATTTATTGAACCGATTTTTTGTTCAATCCATTATGGTAACGATAGGTTTAAGTGATCTCCCCCCTCCCCCCGGAAAATGTTCTGCCGACGCCCTTGTAAAGTACACAGTAATTTGATCTTTGTATTTATGAAGAGACTGTGTTGTAAAAACGTTTTCATTTGAATTTTGCTAAATCATATAATGCTTATTACTTATATTACCGCATTTAACTTTTTTTTAATTTTTTAATCTCAGAAAATTAAATCAAACAGATAATTCTTTTAACCAATTAAAGACTAATAGTTTTCACATGGAGACGTAATGCTAAAATGTCGTCTAAAAATAAAATAAATTGGGAAATTGAACACAGCTAGATGTTTTGAAATAGGCATACAAATTAGGGAAATGCACAAAAATCGTATAAGTAATTAAAGATCTTTTAGGCTGCCATAAAGGTATTACAGGGCCGGCCCGAGGGGCGTGCGGGGCCTCTTCTCTATCCTGTCTTATGTAAGTTATTGCTAGCACTGCTAGTAAATATTAGCTTCATTTCTCGGCTTTTTTCGGGATATATCGCAACCATCTACCAAGCTATGGCTAATGTGATAGAAAAAAAAAAAAATGGCCCAGGAGCGGGGCCTTAAGCGATCGCCTACATTCGCACACCCTTTGGGCCGGCCCTGGGTATTAAAAAAGTATTTGCAGAAAATTTTAAGATAATTATCTTTAACGTAAGAAACATGAGATTTCTGTTTGGTACCTTAGGGAATTTCATTAAGTCTTATGAACTTGGTGAGGGGCGGGGGGAGGTACACTGTTTTATGAATACGCCATTCACTAATGTACTAAAGCAAAATAATTATATACATTGAAAAGTCCTGTGCCCAAGGCATCTTCCCCTTTAGAAGGTATCCCTAGTGTGCTTTTCCTGAATAAAAGAATACAGAAGCTTTACAATTTGCTTATATCAAGTTAAAAGATATCTTTGAGCATTAGAACTGCATACTTTTAGCTCTATAAATTATTTACATCAAGCTGGAAGATAAATTCCAGAACTAGAAATTGTCTCAAACTTGATAAAAACAACTAATAAAGCTTTGTGTTGTTTTGTTAGCGCACAAGAGCTATCTGACAAAGGGAGATATGTCTTGGCGAAACAATTTTTAAAGGGTATAAAATTTTTGTTTAGTATATTAGTAAAGCACAGATTCAGTAACATTAATCTACGAACTGCTTTGAAATTTTCTTAATTTACTAAATAATGCAAAAAACCCAGAAATTCAGTATTTTAGATAAAACAGTATTAGAGTATCATTTGTGAATAAACAGAATTGTTATAGAATTATGTATCTTTATTCTTTACAAGTCTGTAAACTTTAGTGTATGATCATCAGAAAGTTTCTATCCTGTTAGGAAATATTTTACTTTGAAACGCTTATTTATGTTATTTACTCAATAGTTGATGTATATATATATATATATATATGTATTTGAACTATTCATTTATGTGTTAGAATTTTTGTTCTTTTCTTTAAAAAAATGTGACATCAAATATATTTAGAAAACTTTAAACTTTTCACAATAGTTCTTACAGTCAACACTAGACAGCAGCACCAGACATACAATTTTCTGGAAAAAATTTTTATGCAGAACACAGACCGAGAAAAGAGTAATGTGTCTTACTCTTTTCTCGGACTTCTTTAGTTTTATCTCACACATGAGATAAAACTAATGTGTGAAAAATTTTATCTTAATTAATTAAGATCTTTTGGCTTCCAAAGGGTGTCAAACCTTTAAAAGAAGTCGAAATTTGGGGATTTTTTAATAAAAAACAAAATTGCTTACAATCATGTTCTAATTATTGAGCAAGATTCAATGAGTGCATTAGAATGCACTCATTGAATACCAAGAAAAAAAAAGAACAAAAAATAAAAAACACTTAAATTGTATCACTTTTGCCTTCCTTGGAAGCAAAATTTTAGTCAACAGTATTTCAGTAATTTCGAAAGCTGGTATTTTGAAAACGTGAAACTTTTCTTGGTCTTTTCTGATATTTGAAACCCATTTCGAAGGCAGTAGATATGTACAGAACTGAATATATACTAAGTCATTTAAAACACTTCGAATTAAAAATGTAAGGGCTGATAGAGATAACCAAGAAGGTTCAGTATCACACAGCAATGTGGTTTCAGAAACGTCGTCATCATTTACCAGTTTATAATCATTTGAAAGAAATGTTGAAATATGCGTCTAAATTTTTGAACGGAGTTTCATAAACAATAATAGGCTTTCTACCGACAATTTTATCAATGAGATTAAATTAAACTTAAAAATCATTAATTTTACTCAATTGCTTTCTGTGAAAGATGCATTAGTTTTTGACAAAACATGGCTGGAAAGTACACTGTTACTTTAAAAGTGATTATCAACAGGTGCAAGAAAGACAAACGAACCCCACCCTGTTTCGAACCCCACCCTGTTGCATGATTCTGTGCTGTCTTCGTTCCCTCTATTACCCTGTACATTTTCCCTCCAAGAGTTTTGAATCACCCTGTAAATACATATATATACAGTGGCGTAGCCAAGGGGGGGATAGAGGGTTACAACCCCCCCATGAGCAATTTTTTTCCATGCAAAATGTATATTCTTCACCCCCCTTATCACACATCCGTATACATATATGTGAGTTGCATGCAGTAGACATAAACATCCCCCCCCCTCCTCCCAATGAAAAATTTTTGGCTACGCCACTGTATATATATATTGCGAGGAATTTCTTTCAAAAACTATAGAAAGTGTAAATTTTTTTTACAATAAGACATCAATGATTTAATTAATACAAAAGAAAAAAATGAATCTATATATGCATATAAAATTAGACTTTTGTCTGTACATTACTTGGAATTTAAAAATTTTGCGGCCCCACCATGGCACAGTGGTTATATCACGGTAAATGGAAGACGGGCGAAGTGTGAAGGTCCCGGTTCGGGTCCCATCGCGCGTCCGTCGACCTAACCGTTAGGAGTTTTCCGTGGTTTTCCTCCGAAACTTAGCGTAAATACGGGTTAGGACCCTTTAGAAAGACCCCCACGGAGGGCACCCCACCCTTCGGCCTAGAGCCCACGAGTAGCTAATCGGCCGTAATCCCACAAACAATAAAAATTTTTGCGATTTCTATCCGTGGCAAGCACCTGGGGAATCCAGTACGACCGTCAAAAAAAAAAGTTTGTCGTTCTGTCCGTGGACGCTTTTTTTGTTCGCGCATCACCTGAAAATGACTTGAGAGAATGAAATGAAATTTGGTAACATAAAAAATGTTGATTAGAATTTTGAGTTATCGCGAAAATCGCTTCAAACTGCTCAAATTCTTGTTCGCTCATCACGCAGTGACGACCTATGTGAATGGAATGAAATTTGTGGCATGGTAGTTTGTTACTCAACTTAAACTATAGGTGTCGAATTTAAAAAAAAAAAAATTAGATATTAAGGTTTTTCGAAAATCGTATCAAACTGCGTAAATTTTTGTTCGTGTATCACGACATAACGACTAAAGTGAATAAAATCTTTTGTGACATGATAGTTGGTTTCTCAACTTAAACTATAGGCATGTAATTAAAAAAAAATAGATTTTTAGATTTTGTGGAATTCATTTCAAACTGTGACAATCTTTGTTCACACTTCATGTAATAACGAATAAAGTTAAATTTTGTGACATGATAAGTGGCCACAGAACTTAAACTATAGTCGTCGAATTTTTTAAAACTTTTGAATGGATTTTGAGATTTTGCGAAAATTGCTTCAAACTGCTTAAATTTTGGTTCGCACATCACGTAATAACCTCTAAATCGCAGGAAATAAAGTTTGGTGACCAAGAAACTCCATTTATCACTTTGTTACTCTCTAATTGGGAATCTCTTAACAATGCGCAGAAGTTACAATTTTGCTTTATATTCTATTGGTAATATACTAATTTCATTCTTTGTATGCCAACATTGCTGAAGAAAATTCAGGGTTCTTTTGGAAATTTGCATTACGTACTAACCCACCAACGACGGGCACTTTAGCTAGTATCATATAAATTCTAATGTTATTTAGGTTTACCATTAGTACATTACCCCCCCAAAAAAGTATTTTTCCTCTCTTTCGTGAAGAAAGAAATGATAGAAATCTTTTTTTCCTTTTTCATTTGCTCTTCGACGAATTTTAGTACGTAATATTGTCAGCATTTTATTTATTTATTTATTTATTTTATTTATTTATTTATTTATTTATCTTTTGGCAGGCTTTTTTTTTGGCATCTTCCGTTCCAAGTAATTAAGTAACGCGTTATATATTGTTGCCTCACCATGGCGGGACTATGATGCGCCACCATCGATTGTTCCATGAGTTACATGATTTCCTTCGCCACTTCACCTTACCATAGCAGAGTGGATAAGACACAATACGGTACGTGGCTGAAGTGAGGGTCTTGGGTTATGGCCTACCCAGGGGCGTAGCCAAGGGGGGGGGGGTTAGGGGGGTCATAACCTCCCCATGAGGAATTTTTTGCCATACAAAATGTATATTCTTCACTCCCTTATCACACACATGTATGCATATATGTGAGTTGCAGTAGTCGTAACCCCCCCCCATGAAAAATTTCTGGCTACGCCTCTGGGCCTACCGCATGGGAGTCTATGTGACGATCTGGTATTTTGTGCGGTTTTCTCCAGACATAACGCCGATACGCGTTAGAATCCCCTGAAAAGTCCTCCGCCCAAACACAATACTCAGTTCTTCATCTCTTTGATCCTTTAACGCGCAGTGTTCCCACTCTGGGAACACCAGACTCTGACCCTTTGAACTCGGGACCCTTTTCCCACTCTGGGAACACCAAACTCTGACGCTTTGACAGTTGCCAGTCACGAAGAATAGATTTGATTTCTATAAAAATAGTTGCGGGTGACATAGCTCCACGAGAATCCTTTACTTTTTAGCACGTCATTTCCCGTAAAAAAATTGTCACGATTATTTTTAACAGCACTGACATCTGCTGAAAAATGGAAGAATGCGAGAACAGCTGGATAGATTGCCCAATGCTGTAAAAAGGGCAGCCGTTGCCATCGCTCGACTTAACTACCAGCAAGATGGCGGACGATCGAAACGTTCATCGCGTGCCACAGATCTAGAGACCCTTTTTTGACGACAGTGGCTGTGCCGGCACAGCCAGCTGTCGTCAAAAAAGGGTCTCTAGATCTGTGGCACGCGATGAACGTTTCGATCGTCCGCCATCTTGCTGGTAGTTAAGTCGAGCGATGGCAACGGCTGCCCTTTTCTGAGCATTGGGAAAGGGTTGCGCCTCAAAGGGCTAAGAGCATTCTACGAAATTCCTTATTTCTTTTGAACCAAAAGCTTCGCAGCATTTGAATCGGTGAGTGCAGATACCACCTCAGTCACAAAAAGGAAATTTTTCAGGAGAGAGAAAAAACTTGATAACTCCTCCAAATTTTCAAATATTTAAACTTTTTTTTTCCCTCTGTCATAACATGCATTTATGTTTCTGTCATGCAAATATTACCTAATTTCGACATCCATTAGGCTCAGGAAAATTTAAAATTGGATTCGGACTTATGCTGTTTCTGCACTCAACTGGTTTTTAGTCAGCTGAAAACTTGGAAAAAGGTAATCATTCAAAGCAAATCAAATCACCATTTATTGTCTAACCATATTTATGGTATACAAAAGTCAAGAACATGAATTTAGGAGAAAAAAAGTGCTTTGCTTGCAGAAAATTATGGAGATGAAAATCTAACATTGAAGCTGGAATAACTTTTTTTTAGAAAACCACCCCTAGGTCAGGTCAGGTGGCCAATAATAGTGTTAAAATAGATCATTCTCGACCATTGATTCATTGTCGTGTGTCGACCATTGATCATTGTCGCCCATCGTTCGAAAAAGAAGCCCCGTATCTACGAAACTACTCAACAGACTAACGTCGTTCTTGCCCTCAACACGCATCTTGCCTTTCTAAGCTTA
>JAWZYV010011139.1:0-16435 GCA_038373885.1 Cheiracanthium punctorium
ATGATTCCCTGAAAACAAAAAAAAATCTCGCAAAATGGAGGTATAGTGGCATTTTGGCGATCGAAGTACTGTGTAATAAATAATTGATTCTTATTTGTTAAAGCAGCGCCACAGAAGATTCTTTTACTAGAAGCTGTTAGAAAGGCGTAATTAATACTGTCTAATATATTTTTTGTTTTACGAATTGAAATGTTTGTTGATTCCTACTTTAGTACATTTCTTAGCAAAGTTGGCGAAAAATATTCAAATGTAGTGCAACTCTGTACATATTATAAATTCCATTCCACAATTGAGATGAGCCGATTTCACTAGCGTATGCATAGATATTTTTTTTTTTAATTTCGCCAAACAGAGTATTGCGTATTGCCTTTAGTGTCAAGTAATTTGTGGTTTGAGCTATATGCCATCGACTGGCGGTGTTAATTTCGCCAATATGGCAGTTCTAGCAAAATAAACATGAATAACTCATTTCATGTTCTATTATTAACATTGCTATACTTTCCGTAGCAACGGAATCCATTGTTGCCACTTTAGTTGTTAAATTTTACAATTAAGTGAAACCACTCATTTCTACAGCTTTTAAGAATCGAAAAAGTGAAAACGCATCAATTGCGAAACAGATATAACTGTAACAGACTTGCATCTTAAAAATGATCGAAGTTTTTATGCAATTGTACATACCTTTAATTTTATTTCCTTCCAGTGCGGATGTCATTTTTTACGTCATTTTTGCTGTTTTGCTGGCAGATTATCCGGAGCAGCACATACCCTCTAATGTATTTGCTCCTACGGAAGCAAGAGCGTATGTCCGGCGCGTATTTATTTAGCCCCATTGTGTTAATCAGAATTTTCTGGTGTCACATTTTTTAGACCATTTTTTTACCGTGGAGATCCCGATCCTGAAGTATGTTGATTAAGCAGCAGTAGCCAGAAATTTTTCATGGGAATGTTACGACTACTGCAACTCACATATATGTACACGTGTGTGCGATAAGGGAGTGAAGAATATACATTTTGTATGGCAAAAAACTCCGCATGGGGGGTTGTGACCCCCTATACCCTCCTTCGCTACGCCACTGTACGCAAGCATAAGTTGTCACGTCATGAAAAACCGTCATAGATGGCGAACTCCGAAGTTGTTCTGAGGGTTATACAAAATTAAAAATTTTTCTTATAGTAAATTTTACTTTTGATACAGTTCGGATATTTGGTTTTAATACATTTCGGCTACCAAGGTGAGATGAAATATTAGTAAACACGGCAACCCAGAATTTTCTTAACTATTGAATTTGACACTATGCAACTACAGTAGATTCCCTATAACACGGTACATACGTTCCGTGTTATATGAATCCGTGTTGTACATGTCCTGCGCTATACTCCACCTGGAGTGTGGACTTCGCAGTATAATCGCGGCAAAACTTTTTTGCTCTTCGTAAAAATAGTACAATGATGTTTGGTGTTGCCATTCAAAAGGTATGTTAATTAGAGGAGCTAAAGCGTCATAATATCAGTACAAGTGTCTCATTTTACCGTGCTATACAAGTCCCTTTTACCGTGTTACACGAAAACGATCATAATGTTTACGCCGTGTTCTAAGAATTCGTGTTGTAGACCCATGTTATAAAGGGGCCAACTGTAATCTGTAAAAAATGAAAAATAAAATTAGTTATTTATTTAGCTCGAATTGACAGTGAGATCAACGTCAGTTTTATGTAACAAGCGTGATACTGCATTATGAGTTCAATAAGGGTAATAAGCTTTTTCTCAGAAGTTACATCACGAACGTTTTCATTTACAAAAGCGACATGATTTTCACCGGAGCAGGGTACATTTTTAGCTTTTAAACGTAAATGATGCATGAATTGTTTCATGTAGGTTTTGTTAATTTATGTGAAATTCAATGAAGTCCTCTGCAAAATAACTGCGCTAATGCATTGTCCACGCTTTGAAAAATGCGAGATAAAATTGTTGTCAACATCTTGTAATGTTATTTATGTGGTACATACTATATATTAATGCTATAAATTAAACCTCACAAAGAGAATTATATGATGTAGAAATCAGGCATTTTTCGAAAGAGAAAAGTTTTGTCTGCATACCGTAGAGTTCTTTCTTTTTTAATTTCCAGTCACATTGACGTAGTTTTTGTGTCATGTTGCAATCGTCTAAAATTTGCACTCATGATGTCAACTTTTAGTCACGATTCAAGAACTTTTTTTACGTTTTGAGATTCCGCATTACTTAGTGCATGTGTAAGGAAAATATGCGTTTCCCACCGTGCGGAGAACGGGTACGCAGCTAGTTAAACATAAATCTTCAACTGCAATGCTCACTTGAGGAGTCTTCCACTTGGATCTTTGCTGAAATTGAGACAAATAATCAGATGAGCAACGTTTCCAAAATCCTTGGAGCTGAACTTGCTGAACAAGCTACCATCGTCTTAATATTGGTATTTTTTTAATCGGTTAAATGCTATACGGGTACAGCTATCAAAGGGGCTCCAATGATGAAGTGTCCGGGTATAAATGCACTCAAATCCGACGGATCGGCAGATACGGGTGTTAGAGGTCGGGAATTTAAACAAGCTTCAACCTGATGAAGAATCGTCAGGAACTCCTCATCTATAAGAACTTGTGCACCCACCACCTTATTAAGGTGGTACTTCATCGACTTTACGGCAGCTTCCCAGAGTTCACCGTGTAAATGATTTTCATGATAATATCTTACAAATAAGCTTGTAACATAATCATTTTTCTGTACGATAATCGGATGTTTTTGATTTTCCAAAATTTCAGAGTTCTTTAGCCGCCCTCCTACCCTCAGTATTCTATTATCGTCCAAAAATGGATTCAATGATATGATTTTGCTGTTTCTACTTATGGGCTTTCTTGAGACCTAGCACTTGATTTCTTCAGATAAGTGTTGGCACTGAACGGCTTTTAATATTACATTAGTTGAATTATTTAATTTGTTCGTTGTTAAAAATTTAGCGTGAAAAGTAGAAGGCTTCCTTTGAAATCGCCGACACCAAGCGGTTACCTGTCGTAGTTTGTTCCATGAAGAAAACTTCCTCATAAAATCTTCGATGTCTGATTCCTGCACTACATTCACCACAGCATCATTCTGAACACTTTTTTTATGAACCAAAACTGACAGAACCAAGGCAGACCTCTCCAATATTGTTCATCATCTCTTAAAGATTGTGGGCTCATTCCTTTCGTCAATTTATCTGCTGAATTATCTATACTTTTCCAAAAATTCCAGTTCTCCTGAATAATTTTTTCCTGGCTTTCAGTGACTCGATTACAGACAAATGGCTTTCACATTTTTGCGGTGTTCTTGATCCAGTGAAGGCAAATCTGCGAATCTGACCATAAAAACGCGTAGTTAGATTTCAGGAAGAAAGCATTTCTCATTTACTCGGCAATTCTGGCTGCAATTACTTTGCCATGAGATCAAGTCGAAGTAGAGTAAGCCTTTTAAAGGGTGTTACTCTCTCTTTAGAAAGAACAAAACGAGTTTTAAAATTTCCTGTAACCGAATATCTTAAATATTGTATAGCACCATATGCCTTAACAATATAATCTGCAAATATACATATCTGGAACTGTCCTCACGAAAAATCATGGATATAACGGAGTGGAATCAAAATATCTTCCAAATCCTTGATTTCATTACACCGTCTACCCAAAATGGTCTTGTAGATCGGGAGCTAATTTATCATCCCACTTTAATCCACGTTCCCAGAGTTCCTGGAGCAAAATTTTAGTTCTAATAGTAAATAGTGTCACCAGAGCCAAAGGATCAAATATCTTGACAACAAAATTCAAAACCGCTCTTTTGGTCTTTACCCTACTGTTCGATTCATCCACCAATCGTCCTAATTTACGTTTAGCTTCATAGTTATCACATATCAGTCCAAATGTTTTTAAGGATATTATATTCCTACTGGAAGACTGAACGTCCAAACCATAGTCACTCCAAAGCGGTCTCAAACTGTTTGCATTAGTTTCCCATTTACGAAGTTCCATCTTAGCTTTTGCAATTATCTTATAGCCATCGATTGACAGTTTATAAGCCCCATCTACAGAATCAGCACCATAAATCAAATCATCCACGTATAAATTGTTAAGCATTCCATATGACTCAGAAAATTCATTTTCAAAATATTTTATATACTTCTCATTTGTGGCACTAAGCAGAAAAGGGATGCATATTACCCTAAAGTTTACTCTTGTCATTCTAAACATTTTCAATTTATTACTGGATTAGTCTTTACCGAGATCGTTTAGCCAAAGAAATCTCAGAAAATCTCTATCCTCTTCAGATATCTATATTTGACGAAAAGCCTTTTCTATGTCACTAACGATGGCAATTTTACAAAAACGGAACTTTAAAATTATGTCTAATTTATTGGGATTTATGTTTGGACCCGAAAGTAAACATTTATTCAACGATTTAGCATCTTTACTTTTCGATGATGCATCAAACACAGTTCTAACCTTAATCGTAAACTTGTCCTCTCTCACCACTGGTCGTCTTGATTTTCTATGCACATGTATTTCTGCCTATGTCGATTCTACGTCTACCCTCAAATTCGGCTCGCGGCAGAGCAGTGCTTGTTCCTTCATTTCGCAGTCTTTCTTTCAAACCCGATCCTAGTTACAGAATGAGAAGCTGCATCAGGCTTGTGTATATATCTATTTCAAAGGGATGTTTGTACCTTCCTCCTTTGTTTAGTAAGCAAAAGCAGAATTTCTGTTCTCAGTACTTAAGAGTCGTTAGGTACTGTTGAATTTCTGGGGAAATTTAATATCTCTCCAGCAGGGAATAAATATAATATCCCCGGCAGGGATCAATTAATATTTCTCAGCCAGGGATATTTCATTCTTTAGCCGGGGATTATCCCCGGCATTCCCCCCGTCAATTCGCACCCTGATTACAGATTCCATTAATAAAATCACGCCAAATGTTGCAAAGCTTGAAGACTTTTGGGAGAAATATCGCCAAATTTTCCGCCAAAATTAGTCCTCAAAAATAAAGTCAGCCAATCGTTATCGACAATATTTGGCGAAAAACCGTCAAATGCCACGTTTTTCTATGGTAAACGCAAAGATTTCTACTTCACGTACCAGTTAATCGATTTACATGCAACAAAATGCAGATTTTATTAATTTAAGGCATAAATTATGAATTTTATTTAAACCACAGAAGATCAGATTACCCTAAAAAATCGTAACAATAAGTAGTATAATGACACCATGTCCACACGTTTTTGTCAAAAAAAAACTTATCAAGAAAACGAAATTGTAGAATGAGAAATAAATAAATAAAATAAGTAAAAATAATACAATCAAGGAGTTTTGGAAATATGAGTTGTATTCAGATATTAATGTCATATCTGTTTGTATTTAATGTATATATGTATATACATAAATATAGGGTTTTTTTTGGCAATTACGATAATTGTCATGCTAAGCATACTATTACACATACTTAGTTTATGTAAGATCTAATGTATAAAAATTATTTTCACACTATTGTTATTGTTCCCTTTTTTATACTGGCAATCTTTGCGATGTATAAAAGTTCTAACTGCATTTATTTTTTTTTTCTTTTGCAGGTTTCTAAGATTAAATCTAACCAATCCGTTCCTTCTATCTTGTGAGGGATAAAAAATTCTATTATTTAAGCTATTTTTTTTCCTTTGCTGATGCTGTTCCATTCGATAACAATGAGGTTTTTTCCTTTGCCTTAGGAATTTCATTACGTATTTCGTTCCTCATACTGATGTTTGTATCACTGGGTAATGATCTTGTTGTGTTTGAGTTATTTATAGCATCGTTATCCTCATAAGCCTCTTCAATTCAAAGATGAAAGATTTTGGAATATTAGTGAAGTATAAAATAGTTAGTAGTGCGATAATTTTTTAACTGGAAGAAAGCCATTTCTTGCTCTCTATTATTATTCTCTAAGTAGATATCCTCAAATTAATTCCGATTTTTGTAACTTAACCAGCATTATTATTCATTTAAAGGATTGTTGTTAGTTGAAATTATTCGACGCATCATTTGTTTTTCTGGTAAAAGTTATGTCATAATTTTATACAACTATAGCTTCACAGTTACTGTACATAAATCTCACGGTGAAAATAAAAGTTACTTTTATCTGCACGTTATGCAGTAGTGCCAGCAATTACACCACAACCTAAGGGTTGCAAATTAAAAAAAAAAAAGCACGATCAATTTTTGTAAAATTTCGTATGTAGGTTTTTGGTGTCAATTATAAAAATCTATTTTTTTTTGTTGTTGTTTAAAAATCGAAAATAAATCTTCACTAAAATTCCCGCAGAATTGAAATTGGTCTGAAAAAGAACATTTTAGCTCAGTTTATTAATTCTGTATATCGCAATGTAACTGAGGAGTTGGGAAGTAACGCTTACTGAAGGAAGATAACTTAACGCAATGAAGCCAGAATTTTTTTTTTTTTCCTGAAATTTTAACTTTGCTTGTTCACTGCTTGGTTTACGGTATCAAAACACTGTCTTTTCTTTAGAAAGTTTTGAATTAAGTTAATTAGAAACTTCTGGTACTAAATGGTACTGCATGGCCATTATACTATCCAAGAAAAAAAAAATTGTAATGATTGCTGGTACCAAACGGTACCGCTAGGACTTTCCAGGCTAAGGCATAGTTTAAGCTTTTGACGCACGGACTATGTCTACTCAATATCTGAGTGCGTTTTCCTAGCACTTTAGTTAAAATTTTGCGCCATTTACGTGAAAAATAATACTTGTTGTTTGTTAAAGAGTATTATAAAAAATGTAGCAAAACTAAATTCTTTAAGATTTAGGTTATTTGTGTTCGTTAAATCAGAGAGGGGCAGACTCTGCGAATAATATTACACAGCTTTTTGCGTCGCCACTGTTTTATTTTTTAAGATTTTTTGTGTGTGTGTGTATATATATACATATATATGCATTCGATTTTGTTCGGTAGAGAGCTGTTTACATAGCTTTTTAGAAGTTTTTTGAGGGGATTCCTAAAAATATATTATAATAAATTTATAAATTTTCCATTTATAACAAAATATTTATAGCATTAAAATTATTTTATCTAGAAACACATACTTTCTATATTAACTAGTCCAAAAATTAAATAATAATATTTACTTGTAGGTTAAAGCGGTCACCAAAATTTAATCGTCAAGCAACCCAGATATATCGCCAAGATGATGATGGACTTCGCGATCTGTGTGAAGTCATAATGTCGCCAATCAATATAGAAACATGCGGAGTACATGCTTGTTATCCGCTAAAGGGGGCTGGTGCACGAATACCCTGTCGTGGATCCAATGTTCTCCATATTCAAACGATATCTCTAAGGTGCAAATTTAGGTGATGGTCTCTCATCGGGATTTGGCTCAAAATTAGAAGACCTCGATCTAAGCCAGTCTTCCTCCCACTGGTCTCTATAACATGCAAGCCTCTTCTTTCGGTCACTGCCGTCCTATTTAGAAGATCTGGCGTCATTCTGTAGTTTGCAGAGTGCATTAGTAACAACAGCAACATTCGCTAAGCAGTTAGATATATACGGGCAAATAAAATCGTGATGGAAATGTTTATAATCGATATTAAGAGTTTTTCCCTCTGTCTTCTTATTTTGTCTTATACTCATTTATTCGGTATATTCGTGTGTGCAAAATGCTTGCAGAGTCGAAATGAGCTGCACAATTAATATTTCTGGCAAGGAAAGTTCGTTTTCTGTTGAATTAGCATTTCGTCTATTAAGCAGATACAGCTTCAAAAATTTTATACTATTTTTCATGCACGTTTTTGTTTTCTGCATGAGTTCATATTTAGAGGAAGTTGTCCTAAAATGATCCTTGCGGGTAAAACGACCCACATATCATTCATAAACGTTCTCTTTCATACAAGTAGCACGATCTACAGGGTAACACATAGACTAGTTGTGCCAAGTGAGGAAGAAGCAATGGTGGAACTTTAAATTATCTTTCAAAGTATTAAGTATCTAAATAGAATTATTTGAAAAATTGGATTTTATAATATGTGTCTTAAGGTAAGCACTAACTTTCCTATTTATTTAGATAAAAAGTCTTTCATGTACAGAAATATGGCTTGTTTTACTTGATGGAGTATATTTTTTAGATTATTATTTAAGTTAGATCCAGTGTCCCAAATGCCTAGGTGGGTGAATGATGAATGCATACGCTGGGATACCTAAGAATGATGATCATGTGTATTTTTGCAATATGTACTCAAATATTTCAAGTTTTCGAAAGTGGCGGAAAAGACATTATTCAGTTCATTTCTTCTTTTATTGTAGTCCATATTGTATCTGGGACACTTTTTTTATTTTGAAATTTTTATAAAATGAACTGTGCATACTATCTGATTGTGAAACTTATTTTACTTCATCATGTGTAATCATAATGACTTTCATATCTTTTATTTTGACAGTAAAAACACTGTACAATTATTTTCAAACTAAGGATCATTATGCCATTGGGTTAGGGTAAAATGATCTTTCAGACACTTTTTCAAAATTGATTTTTTTAAATTGCTCAGGGTGGGTTTAAAATATTATTAAAATATCTTTATAATGAAAGATATATTGCATAACCTACCAGCAAAAGGCCAAAGTTTTATTCAAATATTTATGTGTTTTACACTAAATATTTGAATAAACTTTGGCCTTAAAGAAATCTTTTTAGGACCTAAAAAGGAATCTTTTTAGGCACCCTTCCCCTAATCTAAGGAGAAATATCTGGAAAAATTTAATTTCAAAATAGGAAGCGAATCATTCCAAACATATCTGTAATGAAACATTTTCTAACAAAATACTTTAAGTATATCTCCCCCCCCCCCCACCGAAAAAGAAAATCTCAATTCTCATTCCAAAAACGGAAACTAAGGTACTTTTTAAGCACGGTTGCTTTTGCTTTCGATGTTGTTTTCAAATAAACGTTAATTAAATACTTACCTCTGCAAGGCAGGCTCTGAAGCCGCTCCATTACAGCATAAAACACTCAGCTAAATAAATTTACCATTTGTAAGTCTTGAATTAATTAGCCCCGTGAGCAGAAAGTGATGCTGATCAGATAAATGAGCACACGTATCAACTGAGAAAGAGCCCCTTGGCAATGCAAATACTAATCAATTAAGTATTGATGAAACAATGCTCCATCGATTTCATATGACTTCACTCATCTATTTATTTGTTTACAACACCCGGAGCCGATTGGAATGTTTTAAACCAAGGAAACAGAATTGCATGTGTATCATCAATTTTTTAAAAGAAGACAATAAAAAAGTGTTTTAGGATGTCATGACAAATATTTCCCCACGTACTTCCGACACTTAGTAAATAGAATTGGAAACTAAAATTTGGCAATTTTCTTTCATACTGGTCACATGATGATATTTATTTAAATTTTACTGATTACACAATTTTACATTTACTGAAGATATTTATTTCAATAGCTTTATCTTTCACAAGCATTACAATGTAATGTTTCAAAATATTCATTTGCGATTATTTAAAGGTCATTGCTTATAATTTAAATCATATTTGTCAGTAGGGGAAAAATGGATACATTTTCCAACTTCCATTAATTCAATTTTTGTATTTTTTATTTTTACCTTTTTCGAGGTGAACAGGATATCATTATATTTCGTATATCATTAAGTACAAAGTAACACTTTTTTTTTCAAAAAAGTAAAAATACTTTTTGACAGCAAGTGGTTAAGTCTGTTCATCTTAAGTTGTAAAATGTGCCCTGTATGCACGGCAAGTTTTCCAGCCCACCGAAAAAATGTACTGGGGGTCATTCTGCAACTATACTTCAGATTGCAAAACACAGAAAATTAGCCTTTCTTATTGCTTAATATGTATTTTTTATTGTAAACTAAGGAGGCATAATGATAGTAGGTAAGATAATAACAGAGTAATAGGGAAATCAACAGGATATGAAAAACAAATGGCATGTAATGATTTTACAAAACCTGTGACCTAACAATTTTACAATGACGTATTTTATTTATTTATTTTAACGAAAGACATTATTATCTGAATCACAGTGAACGCAAGAAAAAGATGCAACATCTCCTTTGGTCCAGTGTTCATGAGCCCATTTCTTGTATTTCGTGCATCTTGCCCACCCTTTTCTCGTCTTAGACAACATTCCATGCCATTTTTTTTAGAATCTGATATTTGAATGCCATTTACATGTGAAGATGAAAGTCCAAGCAGCTTCCTTACCAGGATTGCCTTTTGTTTTTTCACTCCTCTTTTTACCTGATTCTTTTTAGATAAATCAATTTCAATTTTCAGCTGACTTTTAACAGGAGTATCAGTTATTAATAGCTATTTGGCCTATTTCAATACACAATAAGAATATTTTTTATAAAAAAAGACTAGCTGATTTAGTCCAATGCACGTTGTCTATCGAGATACTTGTCCCATAGCTGTTGGAAAACCTACCCCGCCGCCATATTTGAGCTTTCAGCCATGTTTGAGCTCTACCTCGATGAGTAGCGGTGTAAATTATATGCAAAACAAACGCATCTTTACGTAAAATAAGAAACCTCTTTTTATTACCAGCAATATAAAAAAGAAATCTTAATAATAGTACGTTAATTCTGAATAAAGATCTGAAAGTTTACTCATAACGAAATAATGCAGAACGAAAACTCTTTTTGACACTTTTGAAGTTACTGAACTGAAACTTTCGCATATAATCTGTGGTGTGTCACTACTTCAGCTAGTTCATCCCGTAGTGCCGCGTAGCGGCTTACTTAATTAAAGCGAGTTAGAAGCCTCTCTGCATTGAAAAGGTATCCTGGTCTTCCGTATTTAATACGATGGAAAAATGAGCGAGATTTTGATGATAATTTAATTACAAACTATTTTAACTTTAATCACACAATTGAAATATATTTCAATTTTATTAATGTTGAAATACAGCGGAAAAAATCTAATTGGATTTTTTTTCAAATACATTTCGAATTCTGGATAAATAAGTAGTTAAATATTATAATATTGACACTCTAACCAAGTTATTTCCATGTTTTTTACGCAACGTTTGCCCATTATTTAGTCAAGGGTTATTCGCGTGTTATTGTTAAACTTGAAACAAAACTTTTTACAATGATCAAGGAAAATTGGAAATTTCTTACGTTTGATCCATATTATTCTTTTACTTAATACACATACATAATTTAGAACTTATTAATCTTCACCAGACATTTTCCAAGTAGAGTTATTTTCTACTCTTGTATGCATTGGAGGCAAAATTCTTGCTTGTAGCTAAAGGGCAGAATTCTATGGGTGTTAATACAAATAGCTATTCTTGGATAAATTTAGGACATATTTTAAATAAGTATTCTGTTTATCTGCATATATATGCGAAGATATAATAAACGCTTTAAGTTTTATGCCAGATTCTGAAATTGTAGAAGGTTGGAAAATTCGAAATAATATAGGGTAAGATTGGGTAAAATGGATTTTGGGTAGAATGGGAAATTGAAACAGGACCTTTTTATTCATTCGCAGTTTTTTGTTACCAATAATGCTAAACATGAAACTTTCTTGTGGTACTTTATGTAGTGTATTCATCCCCTTCACACCTGAAGAAATTTTATCTAGCTGTATTCGTTTTGAATTCAAATAATTAGATCTTTTTAAGAATTGTTTTTTCCAAAAAGGTGGCGTAATAGATGGTTAATATATTTAAAAAAATGATGGTTAATAGATTAAAAAACACAAAAATAATAATTTATTAAAGTTTATTTATTTCCTATCATGATTAACAAATTATTGAAATTAAAATATCTAATGACAACGGTAGGCTCTGTATTAGATTAGGCTCTAGAGAAACATTATATTCCGACATAACATTGTTTTAGGATTAAGTTGAGAAAAACGAGAAGGCATTTCTTTTTCATCTAAAATATAAATATTTTGTTTAAAATCATTTTTAATCCTATATATTCATACATCAGTAAGCGACATTTATGCCTTTAAAAAATATTAAAAGCATTTAGAAACATAATATTAACTAAGTCTAATTGTATATTCATTTTAGCACGCCATACTAAATCATAAATAGAAATAAAAATATTTGAAAAAAATTAAACATTTTTTCTAAGTTCTCGTGACCGTTTCTAAACTAAAATTAGTAACATAGCCTCTCAAACTTTAAGGAATGCATTAGTTTCTTGAAAATATTTTGGAGACAGAAGAAAAGCGCATGGATTCAGTAAACAAATAACAGCTAACATTTTCTTTCCAAATGCGATTACAAAAAACTTTTTAATGAGTATAAATCTTACCAGTTAATATCAGAAAAGACAGGCTAAAAAGAAGAAAATATTTAAAAACAATTTATTTATATTTTTGATAAAGAAGTAATACTACCCATTTTACTCCATATTACCCTCTGAAATCATAGCAATGATGACCAGTTGCCTAAAATACGCTTTAATCTTACAAGGCTTGATTTTTTCTGTGTCTGAAATAAATATATGTGATGATGTTAATTGTTAGAAGCTGGAAAAATATAATAACAACAAAATATTTTTATAGAAAATCGCTTTTTATTTCAGTTCCATATGCGGTACACTGAGCCTTAACTCTACTTTTTTTTGGCATTTATTTTGAAATTTTAGTATTCAAATTATTTGTTAGCATGTTTTCAATACCATTCAAGTAATTATTTTCGGGTCAAAACTGTTTGCTAACTATTTTTTTTTCTGAAGTAAACAAATCACATACCAAGATTATGATTTAGATTTCAATCAATTTTGACAGTAATGGCAACAGTAAGACATCTGCAGGCAATGTCCGATATTTTCATGCATCTTTGCTATCTATGTATAAAATTACTCTTAAAAACCGATACATGTCTATGCTAGTATTTTATAGACGTGGAGGAATAATTAAAGTGTTTTTTTCACTTAAGGTACAAGGTACCTAATACCCTAGTAGCACAACTAGTTCAAAAAACGTTTAAATTACGTTGGAAACACGTTTTTAGACGTTAAAAAACGTGTTTTAAACGTCTTTTGGACTAATTGTGCTACTAGGGTAAGGTTAAATATATAAACAGTTTTTATTATGATTCGCACACATTCCTTTGTCTATAAGTTTTGAACCAGCAGTAAAAATCTTCGGTTACAGCTCGTTTATTTTTATCTCCCATATAGATATTCAGTGTTCCAACAAACAGCTGGATAATAAGTTGTATAATATGTAAAAAAAAAAAAAAAGCTATATGGCAAACTTTCCCTTTGCAGTCCATTAGTGAAAACTCAACTGCAGTACTCTACATTAACGCCTTGGCTCCACAGTCTGTATAGAATTCCACTACTTACGAAGAATGCTATCCGGTAGTGAAAAGGCGGAACAAACAATTGATTTTCGACGTCAGGGACTGTGCAGCTGTCAGATTGACATTAAAAGTGTCCGAAGTGGCTGTGCTACGAAACTTTTGTTTCATTAGTCTTAATTTATCTGTACACCGGGCGTATCCCAGCTGAGATTCGGTATTTGAGAACAAAAAAGATTTCGCACTTTATTAAATAAGTCTATAATATACTGTTACTGATAGTTTGTATTATTCTATCAGTGTTTGTCGTATTGCCAACTGTTATTAAACAGTCATTTAAGTATTACCTTTTTAAAGCTGTTGTTTTATTTCATAATTGAATCTATTTGTGAAAAATAGATATATATATATATATATATATATATATTAGTGAACATCGCTCGACTTAACTACCAGCAAGATGGCGGACGTTTCGATCGTACGCATCTTGTTGGTAGTTAAGTCGAGCGATGGCAACGGCTGCCCTTTTTACAAAACATTGGGCTATCTATCCGGCTGTTCTCGCATTCTTCCATTTTTCAGCAGATGTCAGTGCTGTTGAAAAGAATCGAGACCAATATTTTACGGGAAATGACGTGCAAAAATTAAAGGATTCCCGTGGAGCTACGTCACCCGCAACTATTTTTATAGAATTCAAATCTATTCTTTGTGACTGGCAACACTGAAAACTTCAGAGTTTGGTGTTCCCAGGGCGGGATCACTGCGCGTTAAAGGGTTAAATGAAGCATTTGGGTAGTGATTTTTCAATGGTATGTTTACAATGAATGGATTTTCTTTTTTTTTTAATTTTAATTTAACGGTACTTCTAAATATCGAAAAGAGGATATCTTTTGAAAACTCATCTTGCGAATGTATATTTGTCTGTAGTAAACATCCAAACTGGGGCACTTTACCATAAAGCAGTACAACGCAATCATCGGCTGTATTGCAGGAACTCCAGTACTGCTGACGAAGTTAAAATTCTACGGCGAAACCCCAAAGGCATAAAGTTGTTTTTCTTTTTAAGCTTTCTGCAATATTCATTGCGAATCTCAATCATTGTTTCTTGCCCCACACCTAACATCACTCTAAGGTGCGGGTATCTGGCAGCAGTAATACGAAATTTTAAAACCTAAATTTAAGAAACTAAAAGCATTATGCATACATTCGTTAACTGGTAAGATTAATACTTAATCTCTCTATTTAAGTTCTGAACTTTATTAGTTACCAAGTTCCAAAAATGTTTATCTCATCAAAGTAAATCAATAAATTTCATAGATAATTTATGAATGATAGGATATTGATTTCATGGCTGTATGCAACTGCATATTGCCATGACTTATGAAAGTTTTTCGCATAATGCATGATTTGTTAATGAATAGATTAAATATTCTTCATTTATAACTCTGGTACATGCATGTACACTGTCTGCAGGCATATAAGCTGAATTCGCATACCAAACTAATCAAATGTCATACCTGCACAGTAAAACTGCTGCGAATGACAGGTTATTAATCAAAATGAGTAGATTATCTCTGGCTGTACAGCACATAACCTTTATCAAATGCAAACAGTTGATCAAGATATATTTTATTGGTTATGCCTAATTATACTGACATTCATTTGTAAAGTAAACTAATAAATTTTAAAGATGATTATGACCATTGAAGGTATCTCAAAATTTGCAAGCCATCATCTTTGCTATTTTTGTGTATTTAAAAAAATAAATATATGTGAATGCTGCATTGTGAAAAATAGTCACAAATGTAGTAAAATATTTACGGTAATAAAATATAAATTAATCATTTTTAACACAAAAATAATTATAATAATCAGCATTCCGTGAGTGGAAAACATTTTTTCTGCGAATAAATGAAATAATAGGCAAGTTTTACAGGGACTTTTTCTGAAAGTAATTATAAATATATCTGAAGCTGATATGTGAAATTCCATTGCACAAATGACATTAATAGAATGAATTCTTATTGCTATTTCATCAAAGCTTGTTAACGGCCTTTCTTAAAGGGTCAGGTACCTTTGAGCGTTGAAAATCTCCACGAAAATTGACCATAACTTCATTTGCAAAAGCTCTACAAGTAACAATTCCGTAAACGTGCAATTTTTACCAGTTATTTAGAAAGCTTTTATGAACCTTTTAGAGCTCTTGGAATGGTTCTACTTATTAAATTGAATTTTTTTATAATTAAAAGTATTAGAACTCAGTTTTTGCCTCTTTATAGTCTTGCACGCAGCATTTCATATAATATATATATGTATTAAAAATTTCAATACATAAAGAAAAGTATCCTTAAATTAAAATGACGAAAAATATTTTTGTTCTGATGCATGTAACGTTATAATTTTTGCATTTATTTGCATAATTATGCAAATGATAGTTATAAAAATTGCAATTATTCTTCTTTTGAAAGGAAAGAAGAGTCACAACAAAATTGTCTTTCGTCATTTCAATAATAAGCTATTTTTCTATGTCTATAACAATTTTTAAGATAATGCGATGCATATATTTTATGAACCGCTGCGCGCAAGACTATAAAGAGGCAAAAACTGAGCTCTAATACTTTTAATTATAAAAAATTTAATCTATTATGTAGAACTATTCCAAGAACTCTCAAAGGCTAATAAAAGCTTTCTAAATAACTGGTGAAAATTGCAAGTTCTACAAATCATTACTTTTGGAGCTATTACAAATAAAAGACATTCTTTTTTCGTCGATACTTTGATTGCACAAAGATACCTGACCCCTTAAAACAGATAATGACCGCGCTTATGATTCTGCAGATATATCAAGCTTATCGTAAAGTTAAGAAAATTTATGAAATGATAACAGGTTACACCATATAACAAATGCTGTCTTGCACATCTAATGTGTAAAATTTGGGAGATTTAAAGTCATTATTATTATTCATTACGAGCATCAATTTTCACTAAAACACAAACGCACAATTGAATGTGCACAAAACTTTATTTACTCAAACACATCATTCACATTTACACAATGAAAACAAACCCAGTTCAACTCATCATC
>JAWZYV010011140.1:0-11128 GCA_038373885.1 Cheiracanthium punctorium
TAAAGCTGTTGGAAACTAATAGTATTTAAATATATGTAATGTATTCATAGTGTATTCATAAAGCATGACATATATTAGTAAAAAATACATTTGATGCATACGGTACAGCTTATGAAATAGTGTAACAATAGATTAAAGCTGTTGTGAACTCATAATATTTAAATATATGTAAAATTATGTCGCATTTTTGGACACAATTTTCGAACAATTTTCAATAAAGGGGTGAGAGATAACATAACATAGTCATTAATGATCGATGTCAGGATTTCAAAATCATATCTTGAAATATCGGTCTATCGATATCCGTGCCTGAATTGTGTTCATTTTTTCTGCAAGCAATGACCGACACAGAATGCAGGACATTTTGAAGGGCAAAAGAGAAATTGGGACATTCTTACGTTTTTGGGTACCTAATGCAGTTTGCAGGACAGGAAGTGATAAAAAAAAGGACTGTCCTGCAAAATTCAGGACGTCTGGTCACACTAGATAAAAGGAGACTATGACACCCGAAGTGTGTTACTTATGTCCACGAACAAGTCATTATTTTTTTTTCGGTTGGCTGCCGTCACTGCAGAAAACCCCGCCTCTCGCAGACAGGTTGTCGGAAGTGGCAATGGGGGATTTAACCCTTTAACGCGCAGTGTTCCCGCTCTGGGAACACCCAACTCGGACGTTTTGACTGTTGCCAGACACGAAGAATAGATTGGATTTCTATCAAAAGAGTGGCGGATGACAGAGCTCCACGAGAATACTTTACTTTTCGGCACGTCATCTCCCGTAAAAAGATTATTTTGAACAGCACTGACATCTGCTGAAAAATGGAAGAATGCGAGAACAGCTGGATAGAGGGCCCCATGCTGAAAAGAGGGCAGCCGTTGCCATCGCTCGACTTAACTGCCAGCAAGAGGGCGGACGATCGAAACGTTCATCGCGTGCCACAGATCGAGAGACCCTTTTTTTAACGCAGCTGGCTGTGCCGCACAGCCAGCTGTCGTCAAAAAGCTCATCAAGTCGTCGTCGGCGAAGTCGTCAAGCTCAACCCCTCAGTACGTCCCTGTCCGGTAGTTTTAATTGCTAGAAATGAGCCCCTAATTAGTATTAAATATGGTTACGAATTATCGGCGCAACCCGCTGTTCTGGGGTTTAAAATAGTTCAAAATTCGTATTCTACGCGTCCAATAGTTCAATTTTGCTTTGTGTTGCATCCAAATCGGTCCACTAGAACGGGAGATATCGAGTTTATGTTTCTCCATTGGTTTCTAGAGCATTTTCTAGAAATCTCCAGAATATGGGTCCTAGGTTTTCGCTAACCTCACTTTTGGGGACTTATTTTTGGCCCCCAGTTTGGCGGTATTTCGCCAAAAATTCGCCAAGCTTGGCGACGGGTGCTATAGTTTGCATTTGAATGATGCTATAGTTTGCTTGCCTTTCTGAAGCTTTATGTTTAACGGCTGTGTGCAAATTCGTTATTGCTGAGTCTTGAGAGACTGAATACGATATCCTTTGTCTATTTCCACTGAATTTTTGCCTGTGGATGTGTTTTATTTTATGTGAGAAATGCAGCATCCCAGACAGCACATAAGCTTAAATCAAACTTGACATTTCTTTGAATTGGACGTAGTAATACAAGCTTGAGAGTTCAATTCATTTTAAGCTTGCAGCAAGCTTGGAGATTACAAAAGATTGGTATGGTGGTTAGGACGGTGCCTTCCCACACCTTAGGTCCCGAGATCGATCCCAGTCGAAGACGCTAGACGGAAACAGATTAAAATAACTTGAGGTTTCAGCGCTGAGGGGGAAATGCGTAGAAAAATAAAATATGTGGGGCGAGTTCGCCGACCGGCGCCCCATGTATTTACGAAATTTTTTTAAGTTTGAATTAAGCTTGCTATATCAAGCTTGATTCAAGCTTGCTATGTCAAGCTTAATGCAAGTTGGGCAAGTGTAAACTTGGACACTTGATTCAAGCTCGCATTAAGCTTACACGCTTGAAAATTTCAAGCTTAATTCAACTTTATTAACTTGATAAATCAAGCTTGCTGCAAGTTTGATGCAAATTTGCTGTGCTTTTTGTGATCTGTGAAAGCTTCTGTACTAAACGCACTGTTATAAGCACGTCACTGTCTGATCGTGCTTGTGAATCTTGTACAGCAGTGGTTCGAGGAAATTCTAGAAGCAATACAGTTAGTTTTTCATCCTGACTAGTGGACTATTTGCTAGAACTTTCTACACCCACTGGACTGTTAGAACGACGAACCCGGGAAACAAGCGGAGTATTCTGCAACCCTATGCGACCTGCATCACAGTATGCAAACCTAGTTCGTCTTCCAGGACGTGCAGCCTCTGCACCCTCTCCCTGTAGGCCGAGCAGAAGGTCTTCCTCTCCGCTATGAGCGCGTGGGCGTGTCCCATGGAGTCCAGCTCCTGCCCCAGGAGGAAGATTTCGGTGGAGAAGTCCTCGAACGCCCCGTTGAGCAGCTTCATGCTCTCGCTCTTCAGCAGCCGCTTCTCCTCGTACAGCGTACCGTAGATGGAGATCTCCTCCTCGATGAACGAACACAGGTGGCGCTTCCTGATCGGGAGAAAAAAAAACCAGGACGGTTACGTCATCACTAGAAGTCAAAGCCCGTTGTGTGTGGAGGATATGACAACGGGCGCTACAAAAAAACATTGGACGAAAATAGGTCTATGATAGGGCTATCACACTGAGAAAAAATCCGACCCACTTTCCTTGCCAATCAAGTTTCCGACCGATTTTCTCCGCCGTTACCTTGACGACCGCGAACTCCAACTTTTTCCTTTCCGAAGGAAAAAATCCGAGTCGGACGAAATTTCGGCCAATCAGAGTACTTCTTCACGTCATAAGCAATTTCGAGCAATGGCGACTACTACTATGTTCGAAGCTTGGCTCGATGTCAGAATCACGTGCCAATAAAATGATGGCCGCTTTCAAGTGGACTTTGGAATTAGAGATTGCTGCCGATCCGATGTCAATATACCAACGCTCGATAAGTAAAATAAGAACGTGCACGCCCAATCAGCGATGCGATGACTATTGGGCGTCGGAGAGAGTTTGCTTACTTTTGCAACCCTTACAGATAACCATGCCTTCAAGTCCGTCGGAAAAGTGGGTCCAGCACGAAGTTGCTCGGATTTTCCCTTTAGTGTGATAAGGCCATTACCTACCCCCTTTTCACTGGCAACCGTATTGAAAAATAGAACGAAAACCTGTCGACGCATATCAAGTCCACAGAAATATATCGACAGAGCAGAGACACCCGGAGTGTACGAAATAGTAGGACTCTAGAGTTGAACGGGGGGGGGCGGTCATAATTGAACTTCCCATACAAAGAACACTCTTTTAGCCGAAACAAGTGGCACCCTTTTAGGTGTAAGGCCTGTGCACGACGCGCAGAGGAATTTTTTAAAGAATTTCATTTCCATTCACCAGGTGGCGCTTTGCATGGGGAAAACAGATTTTAAAAAATGGCCCCAAAGAGTTAGAGGCTCATAAAATTATGGAATGAATGTTTGAATTGTCTGTATATTTCCAACGAACCATTTCAATTGTTCAATGGAGAGTTTTTTAAGGCAGAAAGCCCCCTAGTGAGCATTTCTTGAACTATTTTTGTTTTCAAACTTTACAGTTTTAATGAATGTGAAATTGTATTTCGGTAAAAAGACAGGTGATAGTTTTTCTGAATACAGTCAAATGCAGTTTATATATATGTTGTTTGCGAATTTTCGGGGCAAACCGCTGTTCCGGGCTTTAAAATAGTTTAAAATTCGTATTCTGCACGTCCCATACTTAAATTGTGCATTTTGTTGCATGAAAATCGGTTAACTACAACGCGAGATATGGAGTTTTGGGTTTCTCCATTCATTAATATAGCGTTTTCTAGAAATCTCGACAAATATTGAAGTTAGAGCTTCGCTAACCTCACTTTTCGAGACTTATTTTTTGGCGCCCAATTTGACAATAGTACGCAAAAAGGTGGCTCAGCTTGGTGACAATTCGGACATTTGGCGCGATTTTTCGAATGGGCTTGTAAAGTTAATTTTCCTGCATTAACATACATAATAGCCTAATATGACTCTTCTACTACGCAATCAAAATCGAGTCTTTTCTAAAACATTCCGCGGATAGTTATGTTTGGAAGCTTCCCTAGTGTTCTTCTCAATCTATAAAGGCAGCGCTGGTAGCCCAGTTCAGTCAGTAGACTGTTTTCTCTTATGAGAGAGAGATGTGCGTGAGAGCTTAAGGCTTTGTATTGGCGCTATAGAAGCAGTATTTTGGCTTGTTTTTAAGTGCTGTGTGTAAATTCTTCCTTGCCGAGTCTTGAGGGACTGTTAACGATTTCCCTCGCATATTTCCATTGAATTTTTGTCTGCGAAAGGGTTTTATTTTGTGTGAGAATTACAGCATTTGTGAAAGCTTTGGTACTCAGTGGACTGTTATAAACAAACTACTGGCCGTTAGTGCTTGCCAATTTCGTACAGCTGATCGTTCGACGGAGTTCTAGAAGCAAGAAAGTTTGTGTTCCATCCAGACTAGTGGATTTTTTACTAGAGCTTTCTAGACCAACTGGAGTTTAGAACAACGAACCCAGAAACTAGCAGAATATTCTGCAACAATATACAGATCTCCTCATTTTCAACATATTCCAGGTGAGAGACCTGGCATGGCAGCCCCAGAGATATCGTTTGAACCGGGAGGGCATATCAGCCCCGACGGATTTAACGTTCATCAGCGCCCATTTGCGTACACGGTTCCATTGCAGACCAGCCGAGAGAGGAGTTCACCCTCTCAAGCACTAGCCAAACCAGTGCTGCGTCACTTTCCTTTTTGGTTTAGTGACTAGACCACTTGCGGAGCAAGCAAAACATAAGTTGCACTTTGAAACTTTGTTCCCCGCCCCTCTCAATCCTTAATGTGAGAACGGTGATCGCTGTTATCTTGATCGCGGTGTCTAGGGAGGGTAAAGTGGATTTGCGCTACACTGTGAAATCGGCTGAAGTGCCATCTGTCGGGAAACGAAAATGGTTCTTTCCTTCCTCGGCAACGAAAAAGATGCAAGAAACATATCAGACGCAGGATGGATTAAAGTAAAATACAGCATTTGCACCCCTCTGTCATTATGTGAGAACGACGAGGACCCCAGTACTGCCTTAAAGGCCAACGCTCACATCAGTCCGGTCTCATACGCTAGAATGTCAAGTCAGTTGTATTTTTCAGCATCGTCTTTCCGGATTGCCGGGAAAAGGCTTCCCATTGTGTCTGGGGCGTGGTTTTGCGGTTTCACGGGTTAGCTTTTGTCCTGGCTCCCGACTGGTCATTAGAATCCCATAAATAATTGGACCCACCGTTCAAATTGACCAACAAAGAAGGGATCGTTCCTGTGCCAAAAATAGTGGGGAAAATCACACAATTGAAGCAGAGGTAGCTCAAACCCTACGTACGTCCCTGAATTAACCCTTTAACGAGCAGTGTTCCCGCTTTGGGAACACCAAACTCTGACGTTTTGACTGTTGCCAGTCATGAAGAATAGATTGGATTTCTATAAAAATAGAGACGGGTGACATAGCTCCGCGAGAATCCTTTGCTTTTAGCACGTCATTTCCCGTAAAAAAATGGTCACGATTATTTTTAACAGCACTGACATCTGCTGACAAATGGAAGAATGCGAGAACAGCTGGTTAGATTGCCCAATGCTGAAAAAAGGGCAGCCGTTGCCATCGCTCGACTTAACTACCAGCAGGAGGGCGGACGATCGAAACGTTCATCGCGTGACACAGATCCAGAGACCCTTTTTTGACGCAGCTGGCTGTGCCCGCGCACAGTAATACGTACAGTGCGCACAGTGTGACGTACATCACAGAATATCCGAGAATCCTTTATTTTTTAGCACGTCATTTCCCGTTAAAAAAGGGTCATGATTATTTTTAAACAGCACTGACATCTGCTGATAAATGGAAGAATCAGAGAACAGCTGGATAGATTGCCCAATGCAGAAAAAAGGGCAGACGTTGCCATCGCTGGACTTAACGACCAGCAAGAGGGCGGACGATCGAAACGTTCATCGCGTGACACAGATCTAGAGATCCTTTTTTGACGCAGGTGGACGACAGGTGGCTGTGCGGGGACAGCCACCTGTCATCAAAAAAGGGTCTCTAGATCTGTGGCACGCGATGAACGTTTCGATCGTCCGCCCTCTTACTGGTAGTTAAGTCCAGCGATGGCAATGGCTGCCCTTTTTTCTGCATTGGGAAAGGGTTGCGCGTCAAAGGGTTAAAGGATAAAATGTCAATATTTTTGAAGTACAAAATGTTGTTTTTATGCAATCCAGATGAAAAGTCGCTTTTTTATTCTTCATTTCAATTTTTTTTTTTTCAAAAAAGACCGAATTTTCTTGCAAATTGCCAAAGTCAGTACAATTTCATAACACATTTATAAATCCAGAGCTCATTAAATAAAAATTCTACAATTTTCTCTTTTTTTAACCCCCGTTGTCACGGTGGTCCATTCTGCTTTGAAAATTTGAAAAAGCATACCTGTTGAGTTTGTTTTCCGATTCACTGATTTTGATGGTCAGAATTTCTTTGTCCAGTTCGGATATCTGTTCCTTAGGCGTGCTCTCGGCCTCGTACTTCTGCTTGGCCTTGGCCACTTGACCCTTGATGGACTTCCTCCCATTGGGTTTCCTTCTGCCTGCGGATTTCTTGGCTGATTTTGCTGTTGGGGGAAAAAAAAGAGAAAAAAATAGATGCCCGTTCGCCGCATGTGAAAAAATAAATAACATGGCAGATCTGATCATCAAAAGGTGCTGGTCAATTCCTGTTATTTTACGTAGGTTTTGTAGTGTGACTGGATAAGAATATTCAGGTTATCAATCGTTGAAACGCGGGGGGGGGAATGTATGGTCAAAAATGAAGCGTCGAAACACAAACACAGGAAAAAACAAATGCAGGAGACGGAGGAGAAACGGAATTAGTAGTTGTTTCTGAGATGCAGATCACATATTTAATTTTAATCATTTAATTTGGCTTTCTTTAATGTAATCTATCCAAAATCAAGAATTCTAAATCACTTCTGTTTTCATTTTTCTGCCATTTCGGCTTTAAAATCTGTATATTTGCTTTTCCCTGTATGCGCTATTCTTAATTGTTTCGTCTCTTCAGACCAGTGGCACCGTTGTGCTAAAAATAGATTATATTGCGTCCGTTCGCAAAAACAACGTACTTTTTGGTTTCCCCTCTTGCCATTCTGCTGGCGTAAGTTTTTTTTTTTTGCCCTGCCTCATCTTTAAAATTATTTTCTCGCGATTACGTCATTTTAATTTTATTGGATTAACTTTAAGGGTTGCTCTGGAATGGGCGTTATTGATCTCAGCCAGGTGTTTGTTCTCGCCAATGTGTCATTCTGTGCTGGCGTCATTTTTAAGTCATTCCACCTTAATTTCACTGCCTATATAGGACATATTTTTTATTTCGCTGAGCCACCACCATCCGTTGTAATAAGTTTATATGTCAATAGTATCTTTTTAATAAAATAGTTTTTAGTATTTAATCTTTTTTTTTATTATATTGCAACTAAGTGTATCGAACCTGGATTTTCATGTGTCACAACGCAGTCTTAATAATTTAAAACAGCCTAACTAATTAACTTCGTTACAGTTTCCGTTGCCGGTAGAGGGCCAGTCGGCGTTGATTCGGGGAAGAGAGGCCATTCTCGTTTCAGTTTTTCGTCCGTGATGGGAGATTTTCAGTTTACCGAAAAAGCAGACATGCATTACATGTACGGTCGAGCAAATGGGAACGGCAGAGATGTGCTTACGGATGTATCGCGAGCAGTATCCTGACAGACGAATGCCGGATCTCAGAATGTTTCAGATATTAATTACATCGTCCACTTTGTGAAACAGGTTCATTCCACATTACCAGACACGACGCTGGTCCACGAACAACTGTACACTACTGGCCAAAAGTACTGCAAGTTTGAGACATCTAACCATCGTTTCAAGAATAAGACCAGAAAAAAAATGGACAGGAAATTGGCCAGATTTAAGTATTTTTGGGGAATTTATGTAGTATAATTGGAAAGAAAACATCTGAAAATCACAAAAAAACAAAACAAAATGAGAGCATCAGGAACCCATCCTTTAAGTTGGCACAGGGCCGGCCCAAGGGGGGCGCGAATGTAGGCGATCGCCTAAGGCCCCGCGCTTATAGAGGCCCCGCTCCTGGGCTATTTTGTTGCTATCTCATAAGATATGATAGAGAAGAGGCCCCGCTCTTGTGCTTCGCCTGGGGCCCCGCACGTCCCTCGGGCCGTCTCTGGTTGGCACCCTGAAACACCAAAGGAAGTGTTGTAAAACATTCAGTATTCCATACCTAAAACAGTGACTGTTGTCAGGGTGCGAACTGAACATTTTCTCCAGGGGGGGGGGGGACACTTGAAAAGGTAAAGGAGCGAAGGTGCAAATGCTTTACTCACATGATATTACTTGACAAATGCAGTCGCCGACACGTGTGGGAACTGACTTATATTAAAGTCATTGTTTGTTCTATGGAATCACAGATACACAAGCTACATACAATGTACCTGTATTGGAAGCCACCCTTGAGGGGTTTTAGCTTAGAAAAGAGACGAAATTTTAAGGCAGTCGCCTTACAGTATAGTAAAAAAAGATAACATACAACCTTCATTTTGAGTTCTTAACTTCAATCCCAAATCTTCACTCACCAGTTTAACATTTCTTCAGCAGGGGATAAATAGTATCCCTGGCAGGGATCCATTAATTTTTCTCTAGCCAGGGATATTACATTCTTCAGCCGGGGACGATCCCCGGCATCCCCCCCGTCAATTCGCATCCTGACTGTTGTGATCCAAGTCAAGGCTGCTCAGCAACATAATAAAGGATCTTGAGTTCAATTGCATTTATTGACTATCCTCTCTTTGCAGAATAAATTGAAATGGATTCTTTATTTAATTTTATTCCCTGCGAGCCAAAATGGATTACGATTTCTATAATAACCTCTATATTTTTTATGCTATTTTTTCAATCCATTCAATAATTATTTTTGTTCTTTAACTTAATGCTATCTTGGCTTTGAAGTCATTCATTGAACATGTTGCCATTAAAAAACATCCATTATATTGATTTTTAATTTTGACGGGGGAGAAGGGATCTTAATCTTGATCGCTTGTTAGATTTCTGAAACTTGCAATACTTTTGGCCAGTAGTGTACGCTTTGCAACAGTTGAAGAAAGAATCTTGCACATCGTGGCTGCTACGCCCGAGTCAAGTACAAGAGCTGTTGCTAAGACTATAAGTGTGAGTCAATATACTGTTTGGAGAGTGTTATGCGATAATCGTCTACAACCTTTCCATTATCAACGTGCACATGCTTTGAAACCGGAAGGCCATCTTCTGCGCAGGAATTTCTGCCACTGGTTTCTGCAGCCATGTGCACTTCAGCCGGACTTTTCCCGCCCATGGATTATTTACAGTTGAGGTGACATTTACAAGCGATGGTGTATTTAATGTGCACTACTCCCATGTGTGGACAAATGAGAATCCTCACGGACAAATGAGAATCCTCATCAAGAACGCTGCAGTGTCAGTGTATGGACTGGTATTTTAAATGACTTCTTGCTTGGCCAATACTTACTGCCACAGCGACTCAGCGGCCACTGTTATCTCGTTTTTCTCCAACAAGCTTTACCAGATCTGCTGCAACATGTTCCAATCACCATTACAAACCGGATGCGGTTTCAGCAGGATGGGGCACCAGCCCACTTCACCCTAGATGTTCATCAGTACTTGAAAGCGACATTTGGCATGCGATGGATTGGACGGGGTGGATATATCCCAGACAGCACATAAGCTTAAATCAAGCTTGACATTTCTTTGAATTGGACGTATTAATACAAGCTTGACAGTTCAATCGATTTTAAGCTTGCAGCAAGCTTTGCAGAAGTCATTTCGAACTGTCAAACTTGAATACAGCTTGATTATTGCAATTGCAGTGATGGCGCCATCTGTCGTTGAAGGCGAGAAGGAGAATAGGCATTGAAAAGTCTAGCATTTTCTCAAATTGGTCATATTAAATAAAGAAAAGTTCGTAAAAGTTGTGTTTTATTTTATTATCGCACAAAACCTGGACATTAGAACACGCAAGGGGAAAGAATGAATGGGATAAGCCCCTCTGAAGTGTAACACGAGGGAGTTTTAGTTTTATTTACATCTAATTATCATTAGTAATTCCATTAACTAATTAATTAGCCTTAAAAATAAATTTTAATATAATTAACACAATTTAGTTAGTTAATATACTTCACTTTATGGGTGGTAGAATGAGGCGCAATCCGGACTCTACAAAATAATTTATCATCAGTCATAAATGTACTTGACCATAGAATTAAAAAAAAAAAAAATTCTATATTTCCAAATATGGAAATTCTTCAAAATAAAATACAATTATACTACGAAATTGATTTCAAAATCAGTCGTTTGTCTCGATTTTGGCCAGTATTGCCCAACATGAGTGTCGCGAGATTGAAAGTTTTAAAACGTGTGCTGCTGTTAAGTTTATATTATGTTTATTTCTCTATTAGTACAGTCTCTAAATCACACATAACATTATTTTAATTTTGATGCATCCCATGGAAAAATAAAAGAAACAGATAGCAAATCGGCCACTGATCGATCTGGCCACAAAACGGCGTGATAACCCTAACAGTCACTTCAAACTTTAGTCATATCAGCCCGACTCAGATTGGCGGAACGGTTAGGACGCTGGCCTCCCAACTCAAAGGTCCCGAGTTCTATTCTAGCCGCGGACGCTTGATGGAAGCTTGATTCAAGCTTGAAATGTCAAGCTTAATGCAAGCTGGGCAAGTGTAAACTAGAACACTTGATTCAAGCTTGCATTAAGCTTACACGCTTGAAATTTTCAAGCTTAATTCGAGTTTATTGACTTGATAAATCAAGTTTGATGCAAGTTTGCTGTGCTGTCTGGGATCTATTGGTCACCCCGGTCTCCCGGCTAGACGCCCCTTGATTTCTTTTTATGGGGACATTTGAAGAAGGACGTTTATGACACTCCAGTAGACTCCGATGCAAGA
>JAWZYV010011141.1:0-10630 GCA_038373885.1 Cheiracanthium punctorium
TTTGAAACACTATACCGAGCATTTAATTAAGGCATGCGAGTTCCAATCACGGAATCGATGGGTTCGCGGGCGTCCATTCCCCAACGCCCGTTCTTCCGGGTGATTTAATATTGATCATTCCGGATATTGCCATTTCCACATTTCTAATATTGAGTACAGCCACAGTAATGGTCATTTATCGTTTGAAATCTTAATGAACTCTTATTGATTTCCTCACTTCCTGTTATGGCAGGGAGGCCATAACGAGATTGTATCACCAAGGCGAAGGACAATGACTAGACGGATTATTCCAAATCTGTAGAGCGGTGTCCTCATAAATGATTTTTATTGAACTGCTATCTAAGCACCGTGCATGCATATTGCTTTGATACGTGTATGGAAAAGCTCGTGAATGGAGAAAACGGATGAACATTGCATTTTGGCATTGTCCATGTTGACATGTAGGCGAACGCAAATGATGGATCACGGGAAACAGTCCTTCATTGTTCAAAAGCTTCCGATGGATACAAGTTTCAGTGAATGCGATTCGTAATGTAAAGATGAGTTAATACTCAATAGTCGTCGATGGTTACGTGACGGTAGAAAATATTTCGTAAGTATAAACGTAGCCTATTAACTTGGTGTAATGCCTTGGTCAAGAGCACAGATAATCGTGCAAAATTCAAAAATTTACATGAAACTTGTACAGGGTGATCCATTTAAAAGAGGACCCGTTCATTTCTCTTATTGCCCTTCAATAGGACAGATATGGCTACTATTCTAAAATTGAAACATAATTGTCTGAATAATTTCCGACACTGTTGGACGGTTACAACTTTATGGATGAGGTAAAACAGACATCGAGACGCACCCTATTACTGAATCCTGAGATCATTGTATTTTTGTAAAACATTATTTAATTGAGATTTCTTACATGTTCGTTCCATATAGCCAATTTTGAAAATGTTCTCGCCGAAATAGGGTTTTCCTAGAGAATGCCTGCAAACGACGACGAATTAAAACAACTAGTCACTGAAGAAATTTCGTCCATCACACACCACCAACCATGTTAAGAAGTGTATCCAATAAACTGGGTTCGGCGTGTACACGTTTGCTTTCAAAAGGGCGGCGAACATTTTCAACATTCTCTGTTAGGAATGATAAAGTAAAAAATCTGAATTCAATTATGTTTTCCAAAAGCAAAATGATCACAGGATTCAGTAGCGTTATGAGTCCCCATTTCTGTTTTGTCTCACCAATAAAGTTTCAGCAGTGTTGAAAATGAGTTCACACACTTAAACAAGGTTCGAATAACTATACTTCAGTGTTATAATAGCTGCCACATCCGTCCTATTGAAGAGTCACACAAACAAATAACGCGTACTCTTTTAAATGGATCCATCACCCTGTCTATATCCACAGAACCGACTGAAGTTGTTGTTTTGGATAGGAGCCTTGTGCTTTTAGAAAAAATCCACACTTCTTTAACTTTTCCACAAATCGCCATCAGCCGACTTCCGGGGTTTCTCAAATAAGCAGCTGATTTCTTTTTTAGTTTAAAGTTAAAACAGATACGAGAGTTCAATTGGGCGTCTTGGCTTAAGGTAAGGCGACCCTATTTCTAAACGGTAATTTGGGGACAAAATCAAGCATTGTCCTCGAATCTAAACAAAACTTGGGGACACTAGAAAATATTTTCGAGGACTTATTCGAGGACATAACATATTACCATGTACACCCTCCAAAAAAGTATTCGAGGGCAAGAAAATTTTCGTACACCCTCCAAAAAAATATTCGAGGGCAAGAAAATTTTCGTACACCCTCCAAAAAAATATTCGAGCAAGAGATAAATTTCCTACGTTGGTTTCGTATATTATAAATTATTTATCATAGAATATGAATTGGGCTATGTATAAATATGAATTTCCATATTTCTATCAAGTTGTGAGTTTTTCAAAAACTCAATTATTATTCACAAATCTAAAATAGGATATTTCTTTCTTGCTCGAATGCTTTTTTTGGAGGGTGTACGTCAATTTCATATTTAAAGCATGGTCCTTCATGAAAGGTGATTAATCATAAACAAAACTGAAAGGGCAAATTTGACTTATAGTCGTACACTTTATTGAATGTCTGTACACGCTACACACGCAATGACAATAAATGTTTTCAGAGATCTAATTTCATTGTTTCTCTGAGTAAATGGCGTTTTTAGTTGGTTTATTTTTCTTCAGTTTTTTCTGAAAGAAATGAACTAAACGGAAACTTTCAGGGAAAAAAATTACAAATCTTTAAATTTGGGGACATTTGGGGACAAAATGAAAAAAAAATCTAAATTTGGGGACTGTCCTCGAATTTCGAGGACGTATGGTCACCTTACTTAAGGGAGAAACGCGTTCAGGAGACCTGTTCGCGTAAGTGACCATTTCGCTTTGTGAAACAGCGTAGAGATACGACTGTTTGAAACACGTAAAAAATTTGTTTTGGACACTTATAATAAGTACTCCTCGAATTCTTTTAAGCCATTCTTTAACCATTTCCCCCATAAAATAATGAATGAACGATGTATTGTAAAAAAAGCCAGTGTTGTTATTCAACATAATACTGCACATTACTGTAAATGCAGACAAATAACGATCAGTAGAAGAGAGAGGCAAAGTACTGTAGGTACAGTTGTTAAATATAAGATAATCGCACGCTTTCTTGTAACCTCACACGTTTATCTGTTAATCCTAGTAGCTTACTTACAGATTCTATACTAGCTCACTTACAGGTTCCCTACCTATTATTAACCCTACAAGGCACCTGGTACCCTATGTGGAACAACCACTTTAACTATTCCTCTACGTCTATAAACACTAGTACAGACATCTGTCGGTTTTTAAGAGTATTTATACATAGATAGCAACAATATAATTCAAGCTGTTGTGTGTAGATGTGCTTTCTCTTCCTCTAATTACTACAGTTACTATAGCCAAAACTGGTCTGAATTTTAACAATCATGTTTCGAATGGGGTTTTGTTCATTTTAGAGCATCAACAAAAAATAGTTAGCAAAGAGTTTGGACCCAGAAAAGTGACTGTGTGTTGGAGTTAGTATTCAAATTATTTCTTGATAGGACGAACATTTTAAAATAAATACCAAAAAAGTATAGCTGAATCCCAGTGTACCGCGTACAAAATTTAAAAAAAGTGATTTTCTAGTAAAATATTGGGTTATTATTTTTTAAAAACTATTTTTCCCCCGAATAATAATCACTTACATCATCACATATATTTATTTAAGACACTGAAAAAAAATTGAGCTTTGCAGGGTTAAAATGCGTGTTTACCATGGGTTACCTCCAGATCCAACGTATAAAATATTTACATTTCATTGGATAATTCTGGATCCCATCAAAACCTATATATGAGTGACTGTTAAATCCTATATATATATATTATTTTTCATTTCCTTTTTCCATTGTGTTGTGTCATGTGCTGTATTTACTTGTCACTCAATTCCTTATTGGGTTCACGGATGTATCTCTTTACAACAGTATGCAATCATGATTCAGGGCCGGCCCAAGGGGGTGCGAATGTAGGCAATCGCCTAAGGCCCCGCGCTTAAAGAGGCCCCGTTTCTGGGCCAGTGGCGCACACAGGATTTTCTCTTGGAGGGGGTGCAGCCCATAAAGCTGTAACACAAAACACCTGAAAAAGTGCAGAGTAATTTTTTTTTTCCTCCTGACCAGTTTTTATTGACTTCCTGGTTTTTAATGTATTTGCATGTTTTTGAATTATGTTGCAATTATTTATATTAACTGCTAAAAATAAGAATTTGGCAAGTCTTATAACATATTAAAATATAAAATAGACATGATGATTGAACATTGCAAAGTTGAGAACACTTATGGGTGGGGTCCAGACCCCTTGCACCCCTTCCTCGTGTCCCCACTGTCCTGGGCCAATTTTTTTTTTTTTTTTTTGCTATCACATGAGACGGAGCTTCGTAGATGGTTGTGATATATCCCGAAAAAAGCCGAGAAATAAAATTAAATTAATGATGTACTAGCAGTACCAGTTGTAACTTACATACGACATGCTAGAAAAGAGGCCCCGCGCTTTCGCCTCGCTTGGGGCCCCGCACGCCCCTCGGGCCGGTCCTGCATGATTAGCCCAGCAGTTTAATAATAGTATTGTGCGGTACAGTCATACTTATTGAACTTACTGTATGTAACACATGACACAGTATCGTAACAATAATTACTAACGTATGACACAGTACTGTAATCCTACTCTATAGTTACGCCGATCTCGGACTCATTGTCTCACCCAATAACCATTCCGGGCAACCACTTCACTCTACATATTTTACCGCCATGAACTGCAAGAAGATTCAAAAGCACAAAAAGCCTAATAACATCTACAGCGTTTATACGACCCGCTTGAAATCTCTCATAATTAAGTATAAAAATATAAAAAAAACAATCTATGCTACTTTAAAAATCTGAAAATCCACCGGTCCCTCATTTTTAAGCGATTTTTTGCTAGCTGCACTTTATTTCCGAGAGTCAAAAAAGTGAATTATGTGCGTCAAAACGCGCTGTTGCCATCGATAGGCCGTCCTAATCGTCACGGTCATCCGAAAAAAGTGCGATTCCAATTCGTTTAAAATAGTTTTTTCCAGATGATACAGTTTCATTTTTTTTTCACAAATAAGTCGTCTGCATAGATATAAGAAAGGCTGCGTACACAAAAACGAAATCGTTCGAATACCAAAAAATTTCCGCGCGTTTTCGGAAGAGCGTGACATTCGATTTGAGCCTATCGATCGTAAAAATGGAATCTGAAGTTATTTATTTGAGGTGGACCGACATGAAATGTATCGAGTCTAGACGTATTATCATCCAATGTTTTTTTCTAGCGACCGTTGTCATTGCCCTCCGCGACGGGCAATCACTTCTTGCAGTCATAACAATTACCGTAATAATAATATTAATGACTCTTCTGTGCAGAATACTCTTCTAACTCGCGCTTCTGGTAAAAAACTCGCGTAAAATCCGATTCGCGTTAGAAAAATCGCGTTCTAGCGCGAGTCCACTTTCCATGCATGGAATCGACGACGCAAAATAAATAAAAGAATGCGTTCGAGATTACGGATGGACGAAAAATATCAAAGATAGTCTCGTCTCACGGAATGGCTGTGAATGGTTTGTCTCGTCTCGCACAGCCACTCCGAATCTCTGAATCGTCTCGACTAGTCTGGCATCCCACCCTGTTTAAGACGTTTATGATTTTTTTTGTCAACTTTAACAAACTATTTCGATTAAAATCAAGGTGTTATAAAGGGCTAAAGTAGTTCAACTCTTATCAAAATTCAAAGACCCATCATTCAGATTTCATAGATTGTTTTATGAAACAGGATACCGTGAACTCACGATAGCTCCCAGTCTCATAGGTCGAGTAGGCGCTTATCTCGAAGTTTTTATGAAATCCCAATACAATTTAATATCTTCAGAGCAAAGTTTTCTCTGTAACACGAAGTACAGCCCTTTAAGTCGGAGTTTTTGTAAAAGTTTTAATTTCATTTCACGCTTGGAAAACACATAAAAAAATAATAAAGCGGCTGTTATTTCTTTAACCCTTGAACGCGCAGTATTCCCGCTCAGGAAACACCCAACTCGGATGTTTTGACTGTTGCCAGTCACGAAGAATAGATTGGATTTCTATAAAAATAGTTGTGGGTGACAGAGCTACCCTAGAATCCTTTACTTTTTAGCACGTCCCCTTCCGTCAATAAAGGGTCACGATTCTTTTGAACAGCACTGACATCTGCTGAAAAATGGAAGAATGCGAGAACAGCTGAATAGATTGCCCAGTGCCGAAAAAAGGGCAGCCGTTGCCATCGCCCGACTTCACTACCAGCGATCGTCCGCCATCTTGCTGGTAGTGAAGTCGAGCGATGGCAACGGCTGCCCTTTTCTCCGCATTGGGAAAGGATTGCGCCTCAAAGGGTTAAACTACGTATTCTTTATCATTCAGCTTATTTCACGGTGAAAGACACAAATGATACCTTCTTTTCCCTGGTGGCTCATTAGTCTTAGAGAAGTACATTTAAGTGACTAACAATTCATTTTTTATTAAACTATGCAGTATATTATCGACTCGCCACAATTCATAGCACAGAAAAATGTAAGCTCACGTATGAAAAGGGGAAAAGTCGGAACATACCAATAATTCGAACTTCTGATGAGCCGAGGTACTCGATGGGTCCCTTGTTCTGTGAGCTAAAGGGAGTTGACTGCAATATGCAGTTCTAACTGTAGACTTGGTTTTATTTTTATTTGTTTCTGTGATGGCGCCTAGGCTGGGGTCATTTCAAAGAGTTCAAAGGCGTATTCACGTGACATCTCGAGAAAACCGTCCAAAACTTCAGACTGTTAGATCCACAGCCGCGCGATAGGCCCGAACTCGGGATCTTGAGACTTCAAGCATCTATCCTGTTCAGTGTTATCCACTCGCTTCATGGTGGGGGCCCATTATTTTCATGATTTTTTCTCCAGGAATTAACTGTTATTCTTAATTTCTGACTGAGATCATGTCAACAGAAAACGCACTCAATATTTCTTATTTTAGCATGCATAGAAGAATTCGAATTAACGTATTTAGAAATGGATTTTCGAGACATTTTTAAAACTTCGAAATTCAAAATAGCTATAATTTATCCTTTTCTACGAACGCACGGTTATAAATTCGAGACAATGTGTCGGCATTTTAAAACTATTTCTCAAATTGTTTCCTCTTATTACGTCAACGCAATTGCATCCCCAATGCAGTTCGTATCCATCTCATCATCGCATTCGCAAAATATTCAAAATGGAAAACTGAAAATGGAGCCAGCCTACATTTTTTGTTTTATGACATTTGAAACTGGAGATTTGTGTTTTGTTTTTTAAAAGAATTCCAAAATGGAAAATCCATTTGTCGCATTCAAACCGAGAACAAATGAATGAGCCACGGGTTTGATCTTGGAAATGAATTGGAAATTTTCTTGCGTTTCATGAAAGCTTTCTGGGTAATGACTAAGCTACAGGATTTTATGTTATTATACCTTTAAAATAAAATTCAAACTTTGTTACTAACCGTTGAGTGTACAAAGTATTTTTAACAACTGGAGATTTATGATGCTCGTAGATTTTAAATAGTCTCATTCGCAAAACAATTTTTTTTAAAGATGTACATTTCTTTTTCCTATTTGTCTCTTTCATTTAAATTTGGTACAACGTAAAAATTAATCTACTTTGAGAGTCTGCGAGAGAGTCATTTTTCTCGACAAACCATCCATTTAAAGCGACACTTTTTAAAAATATCTCTAAGACTAGAATGTGTTGGCAAAGCAAGTATTGCCATTTTTACACGCGCATGAGTCACTGAATGCTGCTCATACGTAAGCAACCCATGAGCTGTTGCCGACATCTTTCAATGTTGAGCATGTTCATACCTGGTGGTGGTTCACGTGGTCAAAACCGCTCATAAGTTGTTTCAAAGCATCTATACATGTGTTGAACAGGGCGAGTTTCTTAAAAGAATTAAATCGTAGCATTTGACACACATTAACCCTTTGAAGGCTAGCCACTGACATAGAAGAACAACTGGATGTAGCATCTCCTACGCTGGAAAAGTGCTGCCGTTGCCATCGTTGTATTTCACTACCAGACACGGGACGGTCCATCGAATGAAAGACCTCGCACGTCCCGCAGTGGCCTAGTCCCATAAGAACACGGACTGTGAAGCGGCGCAGACCTTGGTCTGCGCTTGGGAGGGTGAAAACCTCTCTCGTCTGGACTGCTGTGGAACTGTGTATGTTAATGGAAGCTGGCGCACGTAAAATCTTATTTTGGTTCCAATGTCCATCTTGCAAAGATACCTCTGGGAGTACCGATCCAGGTGCTCAGTCTCTGGTTTGGAATAGGTTCAAAATGAGGAGAACCCGAGCGGAGTCGGTCTTCTTCCCACTGCGCTCATTAAAATGCAAGTAGCTCCCTTCCGTCCAACGCCGTTTTATATGGGGGATCGGGTGACGTTCTGCTGTTGCCAGAAGGCTTTAGAAACAACAGCACAATCTCGTGCCATAATTTCTTTAGCTCTGTAGCAGACGTTCCGTTCGACCGCCATGTTGCTGGTAGTTCAAATCAAGCAGTGGCGACGCCTCCACTTTTTGAGCGTTGGGAGTATCTGGGCAGTCTATCCAGTTGTTCCTCTATATTGATGTAGTTTCATAATAGTCTCCAATTTCATGGCGCGTCCCTGCCCATAGGTACGGGTGGCCGTGCACTTAATGGAATATCGGTTAAAGGAATATCCCGCTTGTTGTAATAAACTTTCAATGTACCAAACCGTAATAATGCGGCAATGTAAACCCCGCTTATTAGAAATAATTTTCGTGGTAAATTGGCTATTCCGTTAAGCCGGTTCCATTGCATTACGATTTGGTACATTGTAAAGGTGTTACAATAAGCGGGACATTCCTTTAACCGATATTCCATTAAAAGGGTTCGATTGTGATCCCGACTATGATATTTACATAAATAATTTATTTATATACAAGAAACTTTGTATATCGGTACAATGGTCTTTGCCGTTAACATTAATGCCCTCAAAAGTTTCCCAAGCTAATTAAAAATTTTTAATTAACAGATGGAAAGCATTCATTTTTCATATATGAGGTGAGCTGCGCGCAGCCTAAATCATGTAAAAATAATTTTTGCAGATACAATCCACTCTAATAGTACACATTGAAATTGAATCATCTAGAAGTAACATATCTATAAAAAAATAATTAACATTTTTTCTCTATTTGGCAATTTAAATCATGATACTTCATTTCATTTTATTCAAATACACTCAACGAATCTGTTAAAAGTTTATATGTTCTAGCTTTTTAATAAATTTCTCATTGTTTCGACAAAGCATTTTTTTACTTATGCATCTTATTAAAATTCTGTTACTCCGTTCTGTTACTTTGTGTAATTCACTTTGACTTATTTATTTCACTTACCATTTTAATTTGGCGTAAAATGGGTGTCATTTTACTTCATGTTTGTTAATTTCACGCGATTGCACATCCTTAGAATTCTTTTGTTGCTAAAGCATGAAAGATTGTATTCTGGCGAAATTTGCCAAGCTTGGCAATATCCATTATGCTTATTGTTTCAATTTTTTTATTAATATCTTCAAAAGTAACTGGAATTTCGAAATTTAAGTCAGCTTACTGGCTTCCCCGGCATTTTCCAAATCCCTGGACACCCTTGTAGAAACTCAAATCCCCACGGTTTCGGAGGAGATAGCAGAACAAACTTTTGACAGCGACGCCGGTGGTAGCGGCCGTTACTTTTGTTTTTGTATTACAGAGATAATGGATTACACAATTTGAAAGCATTTTTGCAGTTGGATCTATGTGTCTCTGACGAACAGTTTAGGAAAGAGCCATTTGTCACCGTTAGCATCGCACACCCTGTATATATAAAGCTGAGTATAAACATTCATGAGTTAGTCGAAAAAGTAAATAAAGATTTCTTTACACTAAAGCAGCGGTTCTCAACCTCGCCTCCCCCTTTCATTTTTCAGCATACATTCAGTTTTTTAATCTTTAACAATGAACATTGAGTCGAATTTTCTACAAAATAATGTTATCAGTAAAGTTTGAATGAACTTTTGATGTCGCACCCCAGGAGGTTGAGAAAAGCTGCACTAAAGTATTAAAATAAACTTCAGAAGCCTCCGAGATCTGCAACAAAAATCAAGAAGGGTACTGGATGCTTTTTAGCATTTATTTTTTTTAATACGTTTATTTTTTAGTTTTTCCTCTGGGGGATTCACTTGTTCATGTGCTCAAATGGGGGAGCTGCCACTGCGAGCAACTAAAATTTCCTACGATTTATTTTTATTTTCTTTTGTTTAGCTTAAATGCTTTTAAATCACTTTTAAAGAGAAAAATCTGCATAGCATACAGCCGTTCGGCCATCCATCCATAGCCCTTGCTAAAGGTGGGGTAGGGTCTCTCCCTCCCCCCCCCCAACACTCGCAAAATTCTATTAAACTTGACAAAATTGTATATGTAGTTGGCAAAATGGGTTAAAAAAGTTTTTACGAAAACGATCATTTACTTTCTGTTTCTGGTGCACTTGGCAAAGTTAAGCAAATCCAATTGGCAACAGTAAAAAGGGAGTAATATAGTTGATAAAAATTAAGTAAGTTGGTAATACCGATATTTGACTTGGCAGTTTATAGACACCCCCCCCCCCCTTAAAGAAGCCTTTGCAATCGATCTGACATCAGTTCGGCCAACATTATGTATTTGTCCCGGGGTAAGCCCTTGAATCCTTTTGCAGGTGCTTTGTTCAAAACAATCATTGTTGCGCCCTATTAGCTGTCGTCATGGTTCGCTGTAATCATTGTTCACTGTAATCATGGCGAACAGCTCAAGAAGTCGTAAAACTCAAGAGTGGTTTTCAGCAAACTGTTCAGCTGTATAGTACTCTAGTCAAGACAATCGTGATGCTCTACTGTACGAAGAAGCAAAAGCCATAGTAAAAATTTCGTTTTAAAATAGAATTAATCGTTTAAAAATGGTAGAAAATTTAAATTTGGAAAATGTAATTAATTATCCG